>JAVJIF010011005.1:0-121662 GCA_038442645.1 Agave tequilana | reverse complement strand
GATTCTGCGCTAAGTTCAGAATCCAGAGTGTGTCCTCAACGGCATACTATCCTGCCGCCAATGGCCTCGGCAGAAGCTTTCAACAAAACTATTGCAAGCTTCTCAAAAAGTTCGTTTCAAAAGTCAACGAGACTGGGACGACAAGTTGGGTGAATGCTTATGGGCTTACCGCACAACTGTGCGAACCCCGACTAAGGCCACGCCGTTTTCCTTGATATACAGATGTAAGCCGTGCTTCCCCTAGAGATCCAAATTCCGTCTCTACGCGTCGCCTTGACGCAGAGACGACGACAGAGGAGAAGCATCGACAGCGACTCCAGGAACTGGAGGCCTTAGACGACAAGCGTCTGCAAGCCCAACAGCAAATCGAGCTCTACCAGGCTCGAATCACCAGAGCCTTCAACAAGAAAGTTAAAGTGCGAACTTTCAGAAAGGCGACCTAGTCTTAGCCGTCAGAAGACCCATGGTAATGACGCACAAGACAAAAGAAAAATTCAACCCAAATGGGAAGGACCATTTGTAGTAGAGTCAGTCTACTCAAACGGATCATATCGCCTCCAAACTCGAATGGCGATACACTCATGATGCCTATTAACGGCAGTTTCCTGAAGAAGTACTATCCCTAGATGGTATCCTTCCGCCGATCAAGTTAAAAGTACACACCTCTGATCAAACATCCGACGCCTCCGACGGCTAAGGATAGAGGAAAATGTTGGCTTTTAAGCCCAACATCAGTCTTCGACAACTCATCATGCTGAGGGGAATAGCATGGCCAGCCCAACTCAAACGGTAGTTGGGTAAGGCATATCAAACCCGTTGACAGCTGAGGATTTGCTAAAAATCCTAAGGGACATGTTCCCATTTGATCCGACGCCTCCGACGGCTAAGGATAGAGGAAAATGTTGGCTTCTAAGCCCAACATCAGTCTTCGATAACTCATCATGCTGAGGGGAATAGCATGGCTAACCCAACTCAAACGGTAGTTGGTAAAGGCACCTCAAATCTGTTGATAGCTGAGGGTTTGCTAAAAATCCTAAGTGGACTTGGCTCCACTCTTTCCTCCAAAATCCCCTACCAATTCTCATCCACGAATGGTAGGTCTACAAAATACAACCATTACTAAGTTAACACTATACCTCTGGTAATGGAAACTTTTTAATATTCCTTGTCGAGTACAAATTTTGCCTGTCAACTCTACACGGAGTACCAAATTTTTCAAATTTGCCAAGTTAACACTACACCTCTGGCACTTCAAATTTTCACTTGTCAATTCTCACCAATAGAATGACAGGTCCTCAAAATTGCTCTTATCATGAGTCAATCTTTGTCAAGTTAACATCACACCTCTGACAATTGCTGTTAAAGTTTAACACCACACCTCTAAACAGTAATCAAGTTTCTGCCAGGTTTAATATTACACCTCTGACAGTCACTCTTCTTCAGAATTCCATATCGAAGCTGAAATGGATGATGCTAATTAACACCACACCTCTAGTATCCAAGTCATTGCTAAGTTCAACAATACACCTATAGCCATGACTTTCCCTCGGACTTCCTTATCCAAGCCGAGATGACCAATGCTAAGTTCAACATTACACCTCTAGCATTCCCTCATTGTCACGTTAAACATTACACCTATGACAGTGACACTTCTGAGTTAAGTTATATCACACCTCTGACTCACATCCTTGTCAGGTTAACATTACACTTCTGACAAGACTATTTTCAACCCGTTAAGTTAATATCACACCTCTGACGGTAACAAACTTTCCTAGATTCCCTACGAGTCTAGTCCCACTTGTTATTCTCTTCAGCAGAATAACAGTCTACCTAAAAACATTGTTAGGTTAATACTACACCATCAACAGTGTTCCCCCTCAAATCCCCAGTTGAGCTCAATCAAGTTAATCCCAACACTTGATAAAAGTTCACCCTCCCTGGGGGTACCAATTTTACTTGTCGCTTTCTCTATAAAGTGGCAGGTCCACCAAAAATTATTTCATCTCTGTCAAGTTAATATTACACCTCTGACGTACTACTGTGAAAGTTCCTGAAATAGGATCTCTTTCTCCACAAAGTTTGACTTATTAAAGTTACATCATAATTTTAACAAAGTCAAAGATTCTTTGCTTCTACGAGTCTAAGACAAAAAGTTCAAGACAAGGAAAGAGGCAAAAAGAAAAGTGTCACTTTTATTTATTTCCAAACATATGAAAGTGATACAAAACGCTCTCTTATACAATAAGATGAGTATTACAGTAAGAACGCTCTCTTATACAATAAGATTGAGTGTTACAATTAAGGAGTACAAAGAAGTCCCTCTCTCTCTCAGAGGTTGCACTCACTCCTTAAAGCCGCGTCTGATTCCAAGTGCGCGATGTTTTATGGCTACAATAGAAGCTGGTTACACCACGATGCATGATGTAAGCATCGAAAGCGCCCTAGCTGACTAAGCTAAGAGCAATGGTGTTCTTGAGGTCTGGTGGCAACAAAAGTCCTGCAACCCTTCGTTCAGGAGCGTCCCTTTCCCTAGCAGGCCATCCAACGGACATAGACTGTCCTTGATGTCACTTCTGGGGTGGGAGAGGAAAGAGGATCTTGTCCGCCACCGCAACCGCCGGAACCCTCATCGCCATCATGCATAGCCTGACATCTCTTGCCAGCAGGCATGAATGGCGAAGCAGATCAGAAGAGACCTTGGCGAGGGTTGGGGTCCTCGTCAGAGATGTAATATACTCTCTTATAGGTGACGAGGACCATAATATACTCTCTTATAGGTGAACATCGAACAAGTTTCGCCGGCCAAAGCATCCTTCCAGGGGCCCAGCAAACCAGCAAGTCTACCTGCAAGGAATGAAACAAAAGGAATCAGAACAATCTGCAACTTAGCATGCTGCAACAGAGAAAAACTAAGTCACAAATGCAGACTGCAGACGCGGGAATGATCCACGCAGTCAGCCAAGCAGACGCGGGAATGATCCACGCAGTCAGCCAAGCAGACGCGGGAATGACCCGCGCGGTGAGCCAACTGCTGCTGCGTCAGCAGAGACAAACGCGAATCAAAACGCGGTCTCATTCTTCGCCCAAGTCGAAAGCACAGACGCCTAAAAGGCACAGACGCCGAAAGTTGCCATCTCCTTGTTGAGTGAACAAGAGTTGCAAGACTCGGGTCTGAAACCTTTTTGGGAATTCGTCCAAGGCAGTGGCTATATAAACGCGCTAAGGCAATAGCCATAAAACGCGCCAAGACAGTGGCTTTGAAACGCAAGCTTTGGTGAACAAAGCCAGCGCCAAGTGCCAAAGACCCCTGCACTCGCGTCCAGAGAAGTTTAAATCTGTGGCGCAAATTCCAGAAGGAATGCACCAACATAGACTTCGTGGGGGGTCCAGATAATGGTGATGCCAAGGTGCAGGCCGTGGTAGATTAAAATATCATGGCTAATTGGGACGGCGTACCAACAGAGGCCTCTACCAAGAGTCGGGCTCTCTGCATCCAAACGCGGACGTGCAAGATGATCAGAGAGACACTCTGCCCCGAAGAGACCAAACAGGAGCATACAAGCCCTAGGTCATCTTCATCCACAGAGCCATCCTCATCCATGGAGACAATACTCTGAAGAAGATGAAGGTTCTTAGAGCGCTCGCTCTCAAAAAGAAAACAGTCCAAGATTGGATTGAAGGAAGAGGGTTAGCCCTATTTATAGGCAGGCCCTAATAACTGCTATTAATGGTGCATCAATCAGAACCGTCGCGCACGACTGTCAAAGCCCAATGGAGGACTGACGCGTGGAGCGTCGCTTTGGGAACCGTCGCAGACACCGGTTTCCAACCACCAGCGCCGGTTTTGCATAAAGAGTGTTAAAACGCCCAAGTCCAATAAAAAATTGACGCGTGGACAACCGCCTTGGAAAACAACAGATGACCCGGTTTCCCAAACGTCGGTGAAGACTTGACGGTCAAAGATCTCACAAAATCTTTAAGTCAGGCTGCATCAAACGCAGACAGCAAAGTCGCGTCCGGCTGTATAAACGCAGATGGGAAAGCCGCGGGGCGTCCACGTGACTCAAAAATCGCGTCCTGTCAGCAAACAATGCTGCGTCCCTCGCGTCTGCCCTATCTGCGTCTTACTCAGCGAGACCAATTCGAGTTCACTCTGTGATTGACGTCGCGTCTCAGCAAAGGACTTAGTTCTATCTAAGCTCCTATGGAATGGTGACCGCGTCTCACCCTGTGATTGACGCCGCGTCTCAGCAAAAGGACTTAGTTCTATCTAAGCTCCTACGGAATGATGACCGCGTTTCACTCTGTGGATCAGTGCCGCGTCTCATCAGGAAGCCGCGTCTCATTGAAAGAACTTAGTCTCGCCTAAGTTCAATCTTCACAACCAATGATCAAGAAGTTGGATTCATCCACAGCTAAGCAAAGAAGATGGAAAAAAAAATGTCCTTTTTATATCAAAAGTGGATACAAACACTCTGATAAACAGAGTGTCCTTTTCTTTACAAAAAAAAAAAAGAAAAGAAGGCTAAATGTCCTGGCTCGCCAAGGAACGGATTTGCTCCCTGAGATGATGCATCTTGATCTGACGTGCCTTCTCAGCCTCCATCATGGCTTGGACCCGCAGCTCCTCTTCAGATAGGAAGGGTTTTGCAGCCAGCTACGCTCGCAGAGACTCCACCCTGGAAAAATGTAGAGACAGACTCTCTTCAGCTCGCGCCTTAGCAGTCTGTTGCTCCGCAAGCTCCTCTTTGATGGTAACAAGCTTCTTCTCATTAATCGCAAGCACAGCTTCTGCCTTGGCAATGGTGTCCCGAGCCTTGGCAATGGTATCCCGAGCACTGATGATGACGTGCTCCGTGCTCTGCATGACAATCTCGGATTCCCTTGAATCGTCAGTTAGTTTCTGACATTCAGCCTGGGAACATTCGAGGTTGCGGATCTCTGCATTTATTTGTGCCTCTGCTCCTGTTGCTCTCGTTCTTGAGCAGCTAAGAGCCGGGCTAGAGTGGCCTGGGCCTCACTAGAAGAGCTGGCATTTTCCAAAGACTTCAGCTCGTGCAGGTCGTCTCCCAGTTGCTCCACCACCCGCAGACACGCCTGGGCAAGTGAGGGGCCTCCGGTTAATTCGACATTCTCGGCCAGATTTCTGAGAAGCGTCCAGGCAAAATTGAAGGAACTGCTTCCACGTAAGATGAGATCAATACATGATCCCATCGAAGCAAAGAATTGTTGCACCATCTGGCGTGCCAGTTCCCCCATATCGTCACCACCTGGGAAGCTTCCCGCCCCCTTTTCTGTCATGGGATAAGGCGGATCTTCTCGCACAAGAGTTGTACCGACCACCGATACGGCTAGAGCAGAAGTAACCTCGGGCGTTTCCAGAGGTGCTATCTTTGCAGGAACTTCCTCCTCAGAAACTTCAGCCGAGACCTGAGCCGTGTGGCCTTCTGGAGGGATATCAATCATTGGACCCTCCACCTGAGCCCCCTTAGTTCTCTCTGCAAATGACCGCAACATTAGCCACAAAAGGTGAAAAGCGAAACATTCAAATATCAGAACTTCCTTACCACCTGAGAGGTCCAGAGATAGCGAACCCTTGGGTGAATCCTGCAGAATGAGAGCTTCCCCAGCCTCAGTGGGCACCTCCTTTTCCAGCAAAGCGGAGGGCTCCCTAGTTCCCGCAGTCGCCCTTCCAAAGTTGTCTCGCCAACTGAAGCCTCAACTCCTTCGAGCTGGGTCACCTCTTTTACCATCTCCTCGATATGCGAGGAGGTTGTAGTCTCAGCATCCTCAGCCAACCCTGCAGCGTAAAAGAAGAATGTTAAGACACCTTCTTCAAAACCAAAGAGGAAATCGGGTGAAAGTACCTGCAATGGAGCAACTGTCGCCAACGGTGATGGCGCCGTCAACGGTTCCCCCCCGTCCATTTCCTCCTCCGAGATATGGGAGAACTTGCTCGGATCAGGAAGAGTGGGTTCATCACCGTAGTCGACCTCGTCTTCAAACTCGCTTTCCCCTGAGTACGAGGAAGAAGACAGCTCAACGCGAGGAAGCTCTGCAACCGGAACCTTGCCTCCAATTACCCCAGTGGTAGGACTGGGATCAATTGCCCGAGGACTGGAGATGAAGACACAAGGAGACCCCGACTGCTGTGCCTGAGTAGAAGAAGGCTCGGGATGAGCTAAAATCCCCGGAATATCGACATCTCCTCCGCTCATGATGTCGACCTTTAGCTGCTCATCCTCGTCAGTGGCGGCGGATCGATCAACGAGCTCCCCTTCCTCCGCAGACCCGTGGCCTCTGCTAAGTGACCTGGGAACACGGACTAGAGGAGTTTCTTCTTCAGCTATCTCTTCCTCCCTCAGTGCCTCAACGACAGCAGGGATCTCTTCAGATTGAGAGACTTCGGTTGTCAAGTCTCTTCGAACCTTCTTCGGAGCGGGTTCAGCAGTGGGAGTAGAGCCTTGACGACGCTTGCTCACCGCCTGTCGAGACTTAGTTGCTTGCGGCTCTGCCCTAGTCGCTTGTGGCTCCGCCCTTGGTGGTCGTGGCTCCATGGCTCGTGGCTCCCTTCTCATTCTTCGCCCGACCTCCTTTTGGGCCTTCAGGTACTGTTCTACGAGTTTCGTCGGTTTACTAGAATCCGTCCTTGCCTCGAGACTTGCATTGATGCTCTCGATGCATGAAGACGCCGGAAAAAAGTCTGGTGTTTGGATGGCCTGGGAGTACCAAGTGCAGAAGCTGAAGCTCGTACAGCACTTGGGCCCTTCGAGAGGTAGACGGAAAGTTACTCCCGTCCCTCCAGCCACACTATAGTACCAGGCCCGGGCACCCTCGAACAGGTTCCCTTCGAAGGCGAGTCGAGCATTGGGGTTCCCGACATAGAGCTGATCATAGCCGAACTATCGAGCGAAGCGATTCGGCATGTACGGCTCAATGGTGCATGACGTCCCTTGCCGGAAAAGCACATATCCGGGCCGGATATTAAGCAACCACCAGAAGGCTCCCGCGGATAACCTCGTGAAGTCATCTGGGCCAACAGAATCAACAAGTAGATCCCCGGGAGATGCACCAGGGATCTGGGGGAGGCAGCGATTGAGCTGGTAGTTCGCAGGGTCTGAAAGGCACTTCCGGACGTAATATATATAAGGATCACGCCATTTCGAACCCTCCAATCGCTGTACAAAAGGGACAGAACTCTCCCTCCAACGCACCGCCGTCATCAAGGAAGGGCAATGCATCACGTACCAAGCCATGAGGTACGTGTAAGGCAGCTCGACACGAGGGTTGGGACGCTTCACCGTCGGACTCCCCTCTGAGTCAACATACGGCTTTCCCTCGGAGTCTGCAGTTTTCGGTGGCTCGCAGAAACTCTTAGTGAGCGCCCGCAGCCCGCTCTGAATACCAGCTGCCACGGCGGGAGAAGGGCTATGGGGTTGCCATGAGCCAGGAGCACCGCCGGGTACACCACGTCAGCAACAATGACTTCATGTGGCAGCGTGGGCACCACACAGCGCTTCAGCCACAGCATCAAAAAGCCCGCCAACAGCGCCCGATCGGAGATAGGGGTCCGGGCTTGATGGTGAAAGCTCTCAAAAACCAAGTCAGGGTCGAAACCGTCCTCATTCGACTCCGTGGTGTAGAAACTGTCAGGAGCCTGGTCGATCCTGTCTTCAATCTCCCTATCAGAGCTGGGAGCCAATCGAGCTATCCGATGGTCTTTGGTGTTGACGTTGTTGAACAAGTAGCTGGCCCAAGACAGTTGCTTGACTCCCTGCGACCGCCATTTGGTTATCTGGCCGCAAATGTGGAAGTGACATAGCACTTCCCAGTAGGTCTCATATATGAGGGGAAACTCCTCCTTCAAATGGTGAAGCTCCACCGTGGTCGGGACATATTCCTCATAGGGAATGTCCCCTGTCGACAGCCCCGAGACCTCATGCAGCTCGTGCAGAGCAATGCCCATCTCCCCGATCGGAGTGAAGAACGTCCCCGTCAAAGAATTATAACGCTCTAGAATCCCGAAGAAGTTCTGAGAGCTTTGAGGGATCCCCCACTGCACGGCTCTGACCGCTGGGTACAGTCCCACACGCTTTAGCAGATCCCCGAGCTCGGTGAGGACAAAGCCGACCATCCTGCCCCACCAATAGTTCTCCGTGGAATGGACCCACCCCGGCGCACGGAACCCAACGGGATAATCACCCTCCGCTTCCATGAATGCGTTGAGGAAGGTAGTGCCAAGTTGTGGTATCTCCCCAGCCGGAACATTAGACTTGCGCGACCCAGGGAAAAGGCCGATAACTGACCTGTCATGACTATCATGACGGTGCACTTTGTGGGAGCCCAAATCACCGAGAGTAATCTCAGGGACATATCGAGAGAGGTCCCATTCCATCTTCCGAGGGACGGACATGTGCTGGAAGTAGGACAGCGGGAACATCCTCTCCATGTTCGGAAGAAAGAATCTTCCACCCTTATTTGACGGAGCCATTTGTAAGTTCCGTCATACACGCGATAGCCGCCATCGTGGATACGATCTCCGAAGAAGAAGGCAGGCTTCTCAAGCTTGATGCCAGCATCGTTGTGAATGCTGCATCAGTCATAAGCACCCGAAGAATCCTCATGTCAACATTTGAGAGCCTCTCCCCACGAGCCTGCGACTTGTCAGCTGTCACAGGAACAGTCCTTTGTAACACAAAAGTCAAGTCCCGGTCAGCACCCCCTACATGTCCAAAGTGGCGCTTCTTGGCGAGTGAAGTAGCAGGGCGTGGCGCTGCAAAAAGAAAAGGACACTTAGTTAGATACTCTATCAAAAGCAAGGAAAAAAATGCTAAGTGTTCATAATCCGAACGCAGAAGAGACACTGGACGCAGGAATTATCAAATCCGCGTCCAGACCTGCGCATCCACGCAGAAGAGACACTGGACGCAGGAATTATCAAATCCGCGTCCAGACCTGCGCATCCACGCAGGAGAGGCACTGGACGCAGGAATTATCAAATCCGCGTCCAGACCTGCGAGATCGGCGTCTCCACAACTTTCTCCTTGATGTCACTTCTGGGGTGCGAAAAGAAGGGAGTTATCCACCTTAACCCTTCCATCACCATAATCGCCAGAAGTTAAAGAGGGTAACTCCCTTCCTTTCACATCCCCAGATGTCAAAATGCTTGGACTCGGGTGCCAGATGAAACAGAACGCAAGGATCAAATCCGCGTTCTGTAAACTAAGTCCGCGTCTGAACCCTTCACAATTAGAAAATATTCTAAGTGAAGAATCTGAAGCGCAGGACCCAATTGCGCGAGGGTCCAAACCCGCGTCATGGTTATCAACCCAAAGACTGCGTCTGGAATCAAACACGATTTAAATTCGTGTGTTAAGGGTTCTTAAAAGGTTCTTGGAACTTCCTTTAATGGCGAAACTTCCGCCTAAAAGGCATTTACCTTGGAGACCTTGAAGAACAACATCCTGCGCAGAGGAGGAACTGCCCCTCCGGGCCTCGGCGACGGTCGCCTTTGAAGAAGAAGCAATCGGCTTGGTCTTGGGAGCCATGGCCAATTCGATCCGAGGTTCAAACAGATGAACTGAAGAGAAAGTTCTCTTTCTTAATCTTATCAGCAAGTGCGTTCGGAGAAGAAGAGGAATCTTCCCAACTGTGGCCTTTTATAGGTACAAGGATTCGCGAAGATACGCGGCGTATGGCCCGATGAATTCTGCGGCGAATCTCCGTTCGACGCGTGAACAAAATCACTTTAACGCACAGAGAAAATCATGCGCCACGACTCAGCAGTGAATCGTCGCTCGACACGTGGCACGGATCATTTAATGCGCCAGGAAATCCGCGCGCCAAAAGGCGAAATCCCGTCGGTTCCCCAGGCCAACTGGCAGAGCAATCATGACGTGGCACGGACTCGCACCCGACGGCCATGTCTCTTCGATAGATATGCCCCGTCAGCTTCGCCATAAATGCGCCCAGACAATCGCGTCTATATTCAAAAGATGCGTCTCTCCGAAGTTCGCGTCTTCAGCTGAACATCGCGTTGCCTTATGAAGATCAGTCGCGTCTCCATTGCCAAAGGACGCACTTTACAGAAATCGCGCCTTTACAGCAGTACCATCTCTGCTTTTTGAAAAAGAACCTGCGTTCGGCCTCCTGCTTCTGCAAAATCAGTTCAACAGTATACTGACGCAAGCAGACGACCAACCACTCCTGACTTAAAGCGCGCCAGTGACAGACTAAAAGCAATCGGGGAGGTTTAGACTGTGTAGCTCGACACTCAACATGATCAACTCTGGGGGCTTCAAAGAGTTCAACAGTACACTCACGAAGACCAACTCCAGATAAGATTAAACCGGAGCATCAACAGTCTAGTCATGAAGGCGAACTCAGCTAGAGTCCAAAGTATTTCGAAATCCGTCCCAGTTAACTGCGGAATATCGAAAACTTTGGAGGGGGTTCTGTAGGCTGTCTAAAAATCACAAAGACAAGCCACCAAAACGCAGAGATCCAAGATCCAGGCGCAAGGCTAAATGTGACAATCAAGAACACGAAAGTCCAAACCCGCGTCTCCGCATCAAGGCGCGTTGGCTCAACACCCGCGTCTCCGCATCAAGGCGCGTTGGCTCAACGCCCGCGTCTCCGCATCAAGGCGCGTTGGCTCAACGCCCGCGTCTCAGCATCAAGGCGCGTTGGCTCAACGCCCGCGTCTCAGCAACAAGGTGCCCCCACCTTGGTTGTAACCACCCCGATTATGGCGCCATCCACCGCCCATGTAGCGGGGAAGTTGGCCCTCATCGTGGAGCACTTTTAGGGGGCACGATCACCCCCTAAAAACCCTATAAATAGTCCCGTCACTATTGAAGAAAGGGGGGAATTTTTGGGACGGATTTTCGAGAAGGAAAAAAGGAGAGATCATCGACAGAGAGAGAGAGAGCTCGACTCTTCAAGCCAGCTTGCTGCGTACAAGTTGCTCTTCGCTTACCTTCTCTTTTAGAGTTTTGGTGGACGGGGCTGAGTTACTCCTTCTACCTACCAAGGAGAAGATCCCTCGACGGTACTGATGGTCATCTGGTCAACGGAGAACAAGATTCACTCTCCACCGCCACACGAAGAACCCAGCACTAAACAAAGGGGGAATTCAAGATTCAATATTCTCCCTCCCTTGTAACCGGAAGATTAGCCTGTTGTAACCTTTTCATCTGATTCAAGGAAAAGTTGCTCCAGTCCGCTTTCCCAGTTTTCCGCGTCCAACAACAGCCGACCACCTGGTCGACCGAAACATGGCTCGGTCGACCGACGTGCATAGAAACATGCACATGCCCAGAGCCTTGGCTTGGTCGACCGACCGGTCGACCGACTGGCTCACCCAACTCTCGGTAGGGGCCGATCGACCGACAGAGAGTTAAAACTTTCTGTGCCTTGGAGGTAGTCGACTGGGCGGTCAACCGATAACCCTAACGATCAGAAATCTAACTGTTGGCTGGACGACCGGGTAGTCCACCGACAGGCCAATCTGACCGTGTTCAGCCCTAATGACTAGCTTTCTGAACCTCTATATAAAGGGTTCATTTGGCCAGTTTTTTGGGAAGGTTTTTTAGAGCAATATTTCCCATCTTCTACAAAGTTTTTACAACAAGTTTTTGAACAAGTTTTTGAGCTTCAAAATCAATATCTTTATTTTGTTTCAAAGTTTTGAAAAATCAAAGAAAAATAAATTTTGGGAATCTAGTTTCTTGTCCTACATTTCTATATGATTTCAAGTATTTTCTTTGTGTTTCTTTTCAAAAATTTTGTGCACTCACATACTTAAGCTTTTCATTGCTAATCTATCCTTTAAAATTTTGTACTGTGAGAGGTTTTATTTGTAATCTTTGGGATCACTAGTTCTTATTTGTGATCATTGGATCACCAAGTTATAATTTTCTCTTTACTTTGTCTTGACTTAGTACCTTCCCTCTTGTGTAGAGGTGTAAGAGTTAGATTTGTGTACTCCTTATTTATATCGCTGTAATTCCTAGGTGGAGTTCCTTTTGTGGAAGGTCCTTGGTGGACATAGTGAAAATCATTCTGTGTGAAGACGGGGACGTAAAGCAGTGGCTCGAACCTCGAAACATATCTTGGTGTTTGCATTTAGATCTTTCTCTCTACTCTCTTATATCTTGCATTGCTATTCTTGCTCATTTTTATACATGCTTGATATAGTTTGTGTGCTCACACTTGTATTGAACCAAGAGAGCTAGTGAAGCACCTCAATTCATAATTTAGAGGAATCATGAGGAGAAGTTCTAGAGCCCTACAAGGGAAATTCAGACTCACTCTTGGTTATACATTATGTGTTAGTGTAAAAATTTTAATTCCATATTATTTGTCATATAGATTAGCACTACACCTATTCACCCCTCTATGTATTTTTAATTGGTATCAGAACTAGCGCTCCTGATTTTCAGTTTAACCACCTAGGAGTGTGATCCTCATTTGCTAATTTAGTTATTTGCTTGCACACATAGTATTTACACTCATGAACTATCTTGCACCATCCATGTATGATGTTTCTAACATTGACATGCGAAAATTTAAACTGAGCGCTTACCTCAAAGCCTTAAGATTGCATGTTTACCTTGTCACTACAAGAAATCATATGTTGATAATGACAAGTACTTAGAGGCTAATACACAAGCATTGCATGACTTAGGCAAACACTTAGCAAAGATCATTTATCTATTATTTCTCATTGTGATTCCACGTTTGTAGTGTGGAACACATTGATCTCTCTCAAGGATCAAGCTTCAAACAATTTGGAAAGAGAGCCTATTGGAGATGAGACCGAGCAAGCGTGCTATATGGTCCAAGGGATTGACTCTCTTGAGGTAAATTCGGATACTCATCTAGATGATTGTGCTATCTCTTCAAATGATCATGATAGTATAGATGCACATGCTTTGAATGAAGAGCTTTTTATGTTTTATGAAAATTTGCTTTCAAAATATAAAGCTTTGAAAAATAAGAGTTTTGATTTAAAGAAGGAAAATGAAATTTGTTTTCAAAGCTTGATTTGGTATTGAAAGAGAAGATTGAGGTTTCAAGTGAAAGGGATTGCTTGAAAACTCAACTTGATCTTGTTTTAAAAGAAAATGAGATTTTGAAAAATAAAAGTGATTTTTATGTTGTTTTGAAGAAAAATGATATTTTGTCTTCTAAATTTGATTTTGTTTTAAAATAAAATGAGTCTTTGAAAAACAAAATTGTTTTGATTTCTAAAGAATTGGAATGTATTTCTTTAGAAAAAGATTCTTTGATAATGATTTTCTTCCCATTCTTGTCATGCTTCTATTGCTTCATCTTCTTGTGATAAGAATTTGCTTTCTATTGATTGCTTCACTTCTTCTTCTATTGATAATGATATTTGTATGTTGAAGAAGACTGTAAAATATTTGGGCTCCACTTTAAGCCAATGTTCCATGAATCACAAGAGATTGAAATCCATGTTTCACAAGAAACATGCTCCACATATGCATGCACACAACTCACGGCATAAACATGCTTTTCATGTTCACACACATAACACCATTTATGCGGGAGTGTACACTTGTACACATTGTGATCGTAAGGGCAACCTTACAAAATTGTTATATATAACATACATGCTTTAATGTTGCACGTCAAAATATTTGGGTTAGGAAAGGTACTAACCCCCATGGACCCAAGAGAGTTTGGATACCGAAGTTCATTCCTATTTCATTTGATGTAGGTGTGGGCTCTCGTAAGACGTGAGAGATTTGGTGCCTTGGTGGTGGATGCATTTATGCTTGATGGACACTACGTTGGATGCATCGCTATCAAGAAAGTTTTGATGGGAGGATCACCATGTTTTTGAAGATATAGGAACTAGTTCGTCGGTTTGGTAACTATCTCTATTCTTCATATCATGTTTATATTCATATGCTTGTTTGATTGAATGTTTTTAGTATATTATGGTTTGTAGATTATCTAAAAATCACTGAAGACAAGTCATCAGACGCGAGGCTTATCGAAGCCACTCATGCAATGCCAAGACGCAGAGCTCGAAGCCTGTGTCCCAGCATCCCTCCAATGCCAAGACGCAGGGCTCGAAGCCTACGCCCCAGTGATTGTAAAAATCAAAGAGTTAAGAAATTACCGTGTAGCTTGTGGCTAATGGGTCATGTCCACGAGGAAGAATGCGATGAAAGCTTTTTGGTGTTTCGTTTAATAATAAAGAATTTTGCTTGTTTTTTAATTGAAAAGAGAATGGAAAGAAGGAGATAATTAAAAGAGAAATTGCAACTTTGGAGAAGGCTTTGGAGAAGGGGTTTTAAAAAGCTTGAAAATTGTTTGGTTGATTTTAATAAAGAAGAAAAATCTGGGCTCAATATCTCACTACTCAACCGTTTAGTCTTCTATTGAAATCCTTAGTGCCTCAACTTGATCATAGGTAAAACTTAAGGTTGACTTTAGAAAGTTTGAAGTAAAGCATATAAGATGGTTGGAAAAGTTAACTCTTTTCTTTAAGAAACCGTTTTGAATCGAATGTTAAATCAACAAGCGCGAAGAAGCAAGTATGGAATAAAAATAGTTCAAGAAACGTTCTTAAAAGAAGTAGGAGTTTAAAGATCCAAACCCATCCTCATGTGCCTTCAAGAACACTTTCAAGAAGAAAGGCTTTAAGTTAGGCATGCAAATGATTCATTGGGTCTTTTTCATGAAAATCAGAAAAGAAGAAGAATTGGGGAGAAGTACAGTAGTGAGCCCAGAAAACCGATTTAGCTACTCATGGGAAACAAGAAACAATGCAAGTAATTAAAGTAAACATACCGTAAAATGAGTAGAAGAAAATATAGCTCGACTCTTGTATTGGTGTCACTTCAATCTTCAAGTTACAAGCACTCAATTCCTCTCTCTCACAAGTATTTGTACTGAACAATAAATTGCAAAACAAAATACAACTTTTACACTATCTAACAAAGAGCCTAAATCCTTAAAGAATAAACAAAATTCTAATCCTAGTCTTTCCTGATTTTTCAGTACAAAACTCAAGCTTTTATAGGCAAAAACCAGAGGGTAGGGAGTGAGGAGATAAGGGGAGCAAATGCTCCCCTTATCTCCACCAACAAGCCGCGGATCCGTGGCTTGGGCCGCGGATCCGCGGCCTGGATGTGGCCAATTGGCCACATCCAGGTGGAGGATCCGTTGGCGTGGCTTTGAGCTTCCTTTTGTCTTGTTGGATTTACTGTTGCAGCTTCCAGATTTGACGAAACGATCTTTGATTTGTTGGCTTCAACCGCTCGATTTGGGAGGATTCATTTCAACCAGTTTTCAACCTCTCTGATATGCCAAGATTTGCCCTGATTCCCTGATTTCGAATTTATTCTGAATTAAGTGGGCTTTTGGGCTCGTTTCTCTGGCCTATCCTTTAGCAATGGGCCTGCATTTTATAAAGAACAATAGGACTTATTAATATGATTTATTTAGATATCAAGCATGAAAATGTGACAATATGTATGCAATATATGTGACCGATCACACCCCCACACTTATCTTTTGCTCGCCCTCGAGCAAAATATCAAAACTAATCTTAATCAATCATTAGACCACTTTCGCAGGTCACTCGATTGTACTGAGCACGTGTAACAAGCCGTTAAACCTCTAAGTTACCCCTAGAGGACGAGTTTTGTCTCGTGTGGGTTTTCAGTGGATTGTACCCACAAAATCCATAAAGAAAGAGAAAAAAGTTAGTATTTTTGAAAAGCATTTTGAAAAGAGAAAATATTTGAAGTATATTTGTGAGAGTTTAAGTAATCTATAAGTTATAGGAATATCAAAATTTTCAACTTAGTCTCCATTCAAAAACATGTCATCAATCAAAGTAAGGCGTCAAATTGTCTTTCTCATCTAGTCTATTACTTTACCCTGAGTCATATGCACCATCGTGACTGTGAAGTTTGACTAAGGGTTCTTTAACATTAACTCCTATGCCTTATTTATATTTATTTTTGGTGGAATTTATTCCTCAATTTTATTAGGCTTTCTAATCTGCCCATGTAACGAGCCTTTAGTCGGTGACACCCAAACCAGACAGTTTTAGGGCATCAGGTGAGAAAACACCCCTAAGGACTTAAGCACTCGAGCAGACAAGGCCACGAAATCAAGGTTTTTATTTATAAAATGTACCCCTTTTAGGCGTGAATACTTATGCTTCATGAGGCACAAATACCCAGCTTAATCAGAGGATTTATCAATATATATATATATATATATATATATATATATATATATATATATATATATATATATATATATATATATATATATATATATATATATATTTCAAACTTATCTAATTATCTTTTGCATAAATACCAAGGCTTGCTTAGGCCAAAGCACCTAGCTAATCAATAATTAGATTTGTTTGTTATTTTTTCTCTTTTTTTCTTCATACATATATACTTTTTTTTTATAAGGCATACGAGTCTTTGTTTTTAAACCCTAAGTGTGTAAGTGTATATAGTGTGCATATTTCATCAAGGTAAATATCAAGACTAAATTACTTTCACAAATTTTCTTCTTAACCCTAAAAATCAAACAAGTCATCTTATTTTGACCAAGTGTAAGAAATCATAATTATGATTTTCCTATTTCTTAAATTGACTTAATTTCTTACAAAAATATATCAAAATATTGTTCTTACCTTTCAAAAAGTTTTTTTTATATATATATACAAATTTTTTTTTATATTAGTCATGTTAGAGCCCTCCCCCACACTTATCTCATGCATTATCCCCAATGTATGAAAGAAATGTATACATACATGAAATGAAATGTAAAAGAGGTGCATATATTATACAGGAATATGTACAACATCAAGTTTCTTTCACACCTAGATCTTTTTTCGGTCTTATCCCTCTAGCTCTCTTCCCGTCATTCCAATGGGTCCTCTTTATAGGGCATAGTGGGGGGGGGGGGCAATTTTCTATCATTTTAGCTCTATCTCCAGTCTTAACTTCTTTAGGTTTTTCTTTCTCATACTTCTACATTCATTATTCAAAATTGATCACCACCATAATTCTCAGTTGGAACTTCCTTACTATGAATGCCTAAGAATTCTAACTCAGTTCCATATATCTGCATAAAGCTTAGGTCAACACTTTCCCCTAGAGATGTGTGATTAACCAAAAGATTCCTAGTTGGTTCATCCAAATACATGAGTTCTTCTTCGAAGAGGTTTTCAAAGAGTATGTCAATCAGAGGTTCTTGAATTATATTCTCATGCGATACATTATTGGTTGGCTCATCGAAAGTGAAGATATTCAAATCAAATTTCCCCTTTTTAAAGGGTACTCTAACATTAGGATCTCTGACATATGCCTTCTCATCAAGATAATCACATTCATTCTTAAATAATTCATTAAGAAACAACGACTCATCTTCTATATCTTCACTCTATTCATCACAATTATTTTCAACAAAGTTTACCTCAAATGTTTGATCTCTTATCTTACGAGGTTATTTTTCTAGGTTGAAGACATTGACTTCTCTAGTCATGTCCCAAAAAGTTAACCTCATGGACCAATTCCTACAATTGATGATGGCATTGGTAGAGCAAGGAATGGTCGCCCTAGGAAACAGGAGTTTGAGCCCTAAGATTGGAGTTAGACACAGGTTGTGTCTCTAGAACTATGAAATCAATAGGGTAAATAAACTCCCCAACCTGGATAAGGACATCATTAATCTCCTCTTTTGGAACTTTCACTGAACGGTTAGCCAGTTGGATAGTGACTCGAGTTGGACTAAGATCGCCCAACCCGAGTTGTTGATAAACTGAGAATGGAAGCAAGTTGATACTTGCTCCCAAGTCAAGAAGTGCACGACTAATCTCGGTTTGTCCTATTGTGCAGGCAATGGTTGGACTACCTGGATCCTTGTACTTAACAGGGATCAGACCCGATAATAGCTCACTAATGTTAGTGGCTAAGAAGACCTTTTTAGGTACATTAGTCTTTCTCTTCTTGGTGTACATGTCCTTAAGAAACTTAGCATAAGATGGGACTTGTTGGATGGCATTAAGAAGGGCACATTTATCTTCACTTGATTAAAGATCTCAATATCTTATCCATGTGTGAATTTTGCTTATTTTTCAGCCTATTAGGAAATGGTGCTATAAGCTGGTACACATGACTGGTTGACTTATCTTTTTCAGATTCATCAAATTTAGGAGTGGGATTAGATGAGGTGGATGCTGAAGTGTGATTGTGCTGACTAGGATTAGGTGGTGTTGACACTTGTTATCAACATTCTTTCCCGACCTCAATGTATGAACAACATTACATTGATTCAGTGATTGATCCTCAACCAAATGAGCTTGTTGTGAATTCTTAGGATTCATAATTGGTTGACTGGGCAAGGTACCCTTTTGCCTCTTATGTTGTGGGTTGGCTAACTGGCTCATTTGACCCTCTAGCCTATGTATTGTTTGCATGAGAGAATCTTGGTTCTTCATGTACCTTTCCATGTTTCTTTCAAAATCAGTCATTCTCCTTTCGAGTTGAGGATTCTGGAAGGAAGATGGTGGAGCTTGGTTGAGAAATTTTGTTGATAATTTGAAAAATTGTTGGGAGAATTGTGAGGGTGATTGGAAAAATTGGGCTGATGATTGGAAGAATTATTGGAATGATGTAAGTGGCTTGCATGGTTTGACCGTAGGTGGTCATTATTTTGTTGGCTCCATGAGAAATTTGGGTGATTTCTCCAGCCAGGATTGTACGTTGGAGCGTAAGGATCATTGTTCGCCTTGAAAAGGCCGCATTCATCGGTTCAGAAAAGTATTGGTGAGCTTGAAATATAGGACACTCCTCAAACACATGATTCATGGCCTAACAGTAAGTACAACCCGGAGTTGAAAATTAGTTTAGGATGACTTGATTGACTGGACTTGGTTTCTTAGTTTCTAAAGCTTCTAGTCTTCTCGCTAGGCTAGCTAACTTAGACTCGTTAGCTATGGATGATTCAATCGAATGGAGACCTCCTTTTGAAGAGATAGAGTTTGGATTTCTAGAGCTTTCACTAGTAGGTTCCCATTGGATGGTCTTTTCAGCTAAATTCTCATATAAATCCCATCCTTCATGCTCATTCTTTTGCAAGAATCCCCCTGGCACATGCTTTCTAAGAGGGTCTTGGTCGAGTAGTCTAAACCGTCATAAAGAATTTGGCATTGTCGCCATTTCTCTATTCCATGATGAGGACATTGGACAAGGAGGTCTTTGAAGCGTTCAAAGTACCTCCAAAACGGTTCACTAGGCTCTTGCTTGAACTGCATGATGTTTTTCTTAACGAGAGTGGTCTTGTGGATTGGATAGAATTCCTTCAAGAAGACCTGGATGAAACCATCCCAAGATGTGATAGAGCCGGCCGCTAAGCTGTAGAGCCATTTCTTGGCTAAGTCCTTAAGAGCAAATGGGACAAATCTCAACCTAATAGCATCATCTGCAAGGTGTGAGATTTTCATCATTAAGCATACTCAAATTCTCTTATGAAGAAATAAGCATCTTCAGACTCTAAGCCATGGAACTTAGGGAGTGTATTGATGAACTGTGGCTTAAGCTCAAAGTTGTGTTCACCAACCGATGGAAGTTGGATGCAGGATGGAAGTGATGTTCTAATGGGATAGAACCTATCCTGCAAAGATATCGGTTGATCCATAACCGAATCTGATCTTGTTTCGAACTTGGGTGGTGATGTGTTTCTACTTAACCTAGATGAATTAGGGTCTCTTGACCACACTTGCATACACAAACACAATCACAAATAAGTTCACTAATAGTCAAGAAGAGAAAACAATGAAGCCTAGTCTAAGGTAATCTTGACCTAGACAACTCTTAACTGGTTGATTGTCCACTGAAGGTATAATGCAGACTTTGACCAAAAGCTAATCAGCCAGGTCAGGGCAAGATGGTGGGAGGTTATTCGTCAAAGACGTTCCTTAATTAAGTAACCACCAACCTTCAAGCTTTCAACCCTTAATCCCTTTCCTAGACACTAATTTGGCAGGAGTCAAATTCCAGCACCTTCCCCCTTAGGATAATCTCCTAATGAGTTCGAGATGTCCCTAAGGCCAACGTCTATCAGATTTTACTTAGGCTTAGGTTCTGCGTGCTTGGAGATGGTTTGTGGGCTAAGGATGGGTAATGACTTCCCCACCTTATCTTGACTTGGATTTTGCCCTTAGAATTGATTTGTGCAAAGTGTGCAAGATATAGAAAAGTAACATTCAAAAGCAAATATTACCCAAGAATGTTTCCTAAACTATATGCTATGCCTACATACCTTGTCTCCAGCTATCTTCAACAGTAATTATAAAATAAACGTAATTAGACAAATGCCTAGAATGCAACTCTAAACGTTTTTTTAACCAATTAACAATCACTCAAATTACTATTGGATTAAAATAGGGATGGTGGATAGGAGATATAGCAAGAATATAACGTACAAAAACTTAATTTTTTTGCGAGCAATATGTCCTGCAAAAAAGAGTTTTAGTAGTCCAATGAAATTTTCAACTTTTGCAATGCAATTTCTTGAAATTCTGTTTCCTACTTTCGAGAGTAGAGGCACATAATTTGCAAGTCTTCTCTTGCAAAGCTTGAATGCTAGTTCTGAATCTTCAAGTCCCTGAAATAACACACCAAAATTGTTAAAAAACAAATACACCGTTCCCTCCCCGGCAACGGCGCCAAAAATTGATTGTAAAAATCAAAGAGTTAAGAAATTACCGTGTAGCTTGTGGCTAACGGGTCATGTCCACGAGGAGGAATGCGATGAAAGCTTTTTGGTGTTTCGTTTAATAACAAAGAATTTTGCTCGTTTTTTAATTGAAAAGAGAATGGAAAGAAGGAGATGATTAAAAGAGAAATTGCAACTTTGGAGAAGGCTTTGGAGAAGGGGTTTTAAAAAGCTTGAAAATTGTTTGGTTGATTTTAATAAAGAAGAAAAATCTGGGCTCACTATCTCACTACTCAACCGTTAGTCTTCTATTGAAATCCTTAGTGCCTCAACTTGATCATAGGTAAAACTTAAGGTTGACTTTAGAAAGTTTGAAGTAAAGCATATAAGATGGTTGGAAAAGTTAACTCTTTTCTTTAAGAAACCGTTTTGAATCGAATGTTAAATCATCAAGCGCGAAGAAGCAAGTATGGAATAAAAATAGTTCAAGAAACGTTCTTAAAAGAAGTAGGAGTTTAAAGATCCAAACCCATCCTCATGTGCCTTCAAGAACACTTTCAAGAAGAAAGGCTTTAAGTTAGGCATGCAAATGATTCATTGGGTCTTTTCATGAAAATCAGAAAAGAAGAAGAATTGGGGAGAAGTACAGTAGTGAGCCCAGAAAACCGATTTAGCTACTCATGGGAAACAAGAAACAATGCAAGTAATTAAAGTAAAACATATCGTAAAATGAGTAGAAGAAAATGTAGCTCGACTCTTGTATTAATGTCACTTCAATCTTCAAGTTACAAGCACTCAATTCCTCTCTCTCACAAGTATTTGTACTGAACTACAAATTGCAAAATAAAATACAACTTTTACACTATCTAACAAAGAGCCTAAATCCTTAAAGAATAAATAAAAATTCTAATCCTACTCTTCGCTGATTTTTCAGTACAAAACCCAAGCTTTTATAGGCAAAAACCTAGAGGGCAGGGAGTGAGGAGATAAGGGGAGCAAACGCTCCCCTTATCTCCACCAACAAGCCGCGGATCCGCGGCTTGGGCCGCGGATCTGCGGCCTGGATGTGGCCAATTGGCCACATCCAGGTGGAGGATCCGTTGGCGTGGCTTTGGGCTTCCTTTTGTCTTGTTGGATTTACTGTTGCAGCTTCCAGATTTGATGAAACGATCTTTGATTTATTGGCTTCAACCGCTCGATTTGGGAGGATTCATTTCAACCAGTTTTCAACCTCTCTGATATGCCAAGATTTTTCATGATTCCCTGATTTCGAAATTATTCTGAATTAAGTGGGCTTTTGGGCTCGTTTCTCTGGCCTATCCTTTAGCAATGAGCCAGCATTTTGTAAAAAACAATAAGACTTATTAATATGATTTATTTAGATATCAAGCATGAAAATGTGACAATATATATACAATATATGTGACCGATCACCCAGCATCCCTCCAATGCCAAAACACAAGGCTCGAAGCCCGCGTCTCAGCACCAATTCAGTGCTCAGACACAATGCTTGAAGCCCGCGCCTCAGATGCGAAACTTGAGGCACGTGTCTAATGTCACGCCAATAAGGAAAGAGAGTTTGAGGCTCGCATTTTTACATCACCGTAGCGCCCAAACACGGAGCTCAAGACCTGCGTCCAGCATCACCTCAATGGCTAAGCGCAAAGCTCAAGCTCGCGTTTCAACTGCAGAGGAGCCCTGCATCTAAGTTATAACTACCCCATTACTTGGTCAAGTACTACCCACATAATGAGGAGAGTTAACCCCCATTATGGAGGGATTTTAGGGGATAGTTTTACCCTTGGACCTCTATAAGTAGCTCAGTTTGCTATTGAAAAGGGGTTGAAATTTTTAGCTGAGGAAGTTTAGCTTTATAAAGAGTTCAACTCTTCTACCAACTTGCTGAGCTCAAGTTTTTACCTAAATCTCTTTGAGATTTTATTGGATAGGAGCTGTGCTACTCCATCTATGATCCAAGGAGAAGAGTTTCAGAGAGCCTGACATTCACTCGGTCAACGAAAAACAAGACTCACTTTCTACTGCTACGCAAAGAACCCAGCCTTAAATAAAGAGAAGATCTGAGCTTGAGTGTCTTCTCTATCTTATAGTTGGATTTTGACTTGTTGTAATCTTTCATTGTTCAAGCAATTTTTGCAATACTTTTAATTTTCCTCCCAATACAAGAGACGACGACTCCGTTGGGGACTACTTTCTCCACTAATAAGCAAGTTGTGGTGCAAGGTGACGTCACATTCATGAAAAAAATGGTCGAGTCACTTGTCGTAGAATTCAACCGGGCAAAGTATGAGGAGTTCCTCTCTTTTGGCTCTAAGAGCCCCAGGGTGGCGTGACAATACTGCAAGGTCTCCTTAGAGATCCGCTCCCAAGTCTCTTTGGAGACTTCCCTAAAGATGCCTGCACAAACAGAGTCATTTCTGGTCACGTCAGGCGCCTGGCCCGCGTCAACGTCTCCCACGAGACCAGCGAGGCCAATGCCATTGAAAGACAATCTTGCCACGCCCCTTCTCTTAACATTCCTAAGCTCCAGGTTACCAGAGGTTCCCAACAACCTGTTAGGTGTAACCGGAATACTGATCGTCGACAAATGTGACGCGTGCATCGACAACAGATGCGAGAATCTAGAAAATCCATCCGTCCAGTAGATACAGGACGCGAGGCTTAGGCTTGTATCTCTTCTGAACCACATCAGACGCATAAAGTCTCCGTCTGGATACCAAAACATAAAGCTTAAGAGGCTCGTGTTTCTGAGGCTTTACCTCACAGACGTGATGTTCAGCAACGCGAGATCCGTGTCCCTTCTCAGAGACACGAGACTCATGTCTCTACAACAGAACATGCGACTCATAAAGTTTGCATTTCTCAAGTGTCATCAGACAAACGCGACAATCAGCAACGCGAGGTCTGCGTCTCTTCTCAGTAGAGGCACAAGACCCGCGTCTCAAAGCCAAAACATGAGAGCCGCATCAGTTCTACAGTTAGTGAACTCCATGTTTCTGAACCTTGCGTCACTGAAACTTGCAAGGTTAATATTTGCTCTCCAACAGCTAAAGTCAGAAGGGAGCTGAAAAATCCTCGTTCTCAAATACTTGAGGCTGGTCTCTTTGATACCCCTCCAACTAATTTAAGGGACTACTTGACCAAGAAGAGAGGCGTGCTCATCAAATCACTCCACAATACTGCTGTGAACGGTGAAAAACACCTAGAGGGGGGGGGGGTGAATAGGTGTAAGTGCTAATCTAGAAACTAAATGCGCTAAATGCGAAAGCTTAAAACTATTTTGCAACACACTTAATACAACACACAAGTGTATCCGAATTCCCCGTGAAGGGCTCTGGACTAACTCTCTTGATTTCCCTAGATATGGGTTGAGGTGCTATATGAAGCTCTTGTGGTTAAGTACAAGTGAGGCACACAAACAACCAAGCATATAAGATGAATAGGCAATATGAATATATGCAAGGTACAACACAAGCAATATATGATATGTATGATATGAATGATGCTTTGCACAAAGTAAAGATAGAGAGAGTTGAGAGATATTGGATCAAACGCAAACACAAGGATATGTTACGAGGTTCGAGCCCCTAGCTCTACTTCCCCGCCTACACCACCGTGTAGGATTTCCAATCAACTATCTCCCACCGAGGGAACCTCTACCGAGGAGGATTTGTTACAACAATAGGAATACCGAACTCCTCTCTCAAACACCGCCTCACAACCGAGGGGTAGGCCGTAGCCAAACAACAACCAATCCACCTCACACTTGAGGGATACAAACCAACAACCAACTCCACCTCACCAAGAGGGAGTAAACACCAATCTCCACCTCTATCAAAGAGGGAGCAAACCAATCACCTCAAATCCACAACCTCAACCTCTACCAAAGAGGGAGCAACTAAATAATGAGGGTTTACAATAGGTGGTCTCTTTCAACACAAACAATCTCTCCTTTTCCACAAACAAAAAGATCCTAAATAGGTTAGAATAGAAGATAGCTCAAGTATGAAAAACAAGTGTTTTGATCAAAGAAAAACTCTTGGGAAAATACCAAATAGATATTGAAATGAAGAACAATAAACCAATTTCCCAAAAATCTATTTTCTTTGAAAATAACAAAACACTTAAAACAAATGAAGATGGATATTTTAGCTCTTTAAATACTTTAAAAACTTCTTTTTAAAACCAGATAGTAGGGAAAATATAGCTCTGAAAATCTTGGGGAAAACCATGAAGAGTGGGGTATTTATAGCCCCAAAACAAAACTAGCCGTTAGGCTGAAACTGTCAGTCTGACAGTCCTCCGGTCGACCGGCCGGTCGACCGCCAACGGTCAAAAATCCAACCGTTGGAGCCTCCGGTCGACCGCTCGTCGATCCAAATAAACAGAGAGCTCTGCTCTCAGATCCGGTCGACCGCTCGGTCGACCGGCCCATGTGCCAGCCAGACGTGCACAAGGCTGTGCACGTCGGTCGACCGGCTACTGGTTCGGTCGACCGCACAGTCGACCGACCTAGCCTGTCAGGCACAGAACAGGGTCAGAAACTGGGTTAAACATATTTTGAAAATACTTTTATCTTTTCTGAAAATTTCATAAAACTTGTTTTATCATTTTACTTTGATAAACAAACTAGTGATAAAAATTTCAAGATATATATCAATCATATCAATTCATTTTTGAGTCTTGCAAATTTTATCAAAAACAAAACTTATATTTTATCAAACTTATATTTTTCTAAAACATAAAACGTGTGTGTATTGTGCACTTGAGCATATCAACTATACTAAGCTTTACAATATGGATCTAAACACACTCTAAACTATGGATACCTAAGTCTTCTTGACGATCTCCATCTTCAAGTCGACCCGATCCAAAACTCCATCCATGAGCTAGGCAAAGTGTGATCTTGATGCTTTGAGCCCTAGAATCACCAAGTGAAGGCTTCTAAACTATCTCTTTTGAAGCAATCACCAACTAATATCTTGATTAGTAATCTGAGACTAAGAACACAAGAATATTAGTAATCATAACTACATGAGTTGATCATCATCAAAACTAGAGTGGAAGGCCTTTGGGCCAACAAATGACTGATCACAGCGGTACTCTCTGAATGCTACTACAGCTCGCATGTAAGCAAACAGTTGATGTTCAACCAGTTATTGTCTACGTCAGTCTCCCTCTCAGCCAAAAGGTGTCACTCCCGCACAAGGAGAACCTTCTCTGATGCAGAGTACCCTGAAGTTACTGCGAATATGGTGGGTCCAGGCACTACACCAAAAAGAACTAAGGGAAAGCAGCCAATAGTCAGCTCCGACGAGTCTGATACTATTCCGGAAGGAGTATACCGACATACCCGCACTCGAACTTGCATAATAGCCCCAGTAGATTACAGTGCTTTAGCCCGGGGCATTGAAGTAATTGAGTCACACTCTGCCATCGCAGAATCCCAGGCCGAACTCTTCTGTAGAGGAAAAAACCTCTGCATATATGGTAAGCACTCCTGAGGAAATGGCCAAGAGCTTTGAAAGCAAGCCCAGGCCCAGATGGATTAACTCGATATGATTCGTGCTCAACAAGAATCTATCGATAGCCTCAAGCAGATGTTTTCACAATTGCTTGAGGACAAAAAGAAGAAGCCGAAGGCCAAGACTCCTTCCAAAAAGTCCAAAGGCAAGTGGAAGGATGGGGAAAGCTCATCCTCTGCACATACCGAGGAGGAGAAGCATTCCAACTCTGAGTCGTCGAAGCTTCCATTCGAAGATGAAGGCAATTTAGAGAATGGGAGCACCTATTCCAAAAGGATGAGTAAATTGGAATAGCGTCTTGAAGCCCTCGCCAATCAGAAAGGCCTCTAAGAAGAAGGTGTGATCCGATCATACCCAGCTGAGTGGGATTTTGTCCCGTACCCTCCTAAATTCAAAGCGCCGACCCTGCAGGCCATCGAAGGCAAGGGGTCACCAAACCAGCAAATATACTACTTTAAGTCTCAGACAGGGAATGTAGTATCAAATGATGCCATCCTAGCACGTTTGTTCATCGACACCCTGAAAGAGATCGCTTTTGAATGGTCCATAAAAACTCCCAGAAGGCTCCATCAAGAACTGGGGTGATCTGGAGAAGGTTTTCCTTACACGCTTCTTCGAAGATTACTTGGAGATTACTATGCAAACTCTCCTGGCGACGAGGCAACAAAAAGGAGCGTCAGTTAAAGTATTTGTGAAGAGATTTTAGAATATGGCACTCTGATGTCCTAGCGGTATAATTCAGGTCACCCTGGTGGAAACATGCCATCACAGTTTGCAAACCTCACTCCTAACTCAGATAAGAGTAACTGAAAGTCGTATATAAAAGTAGTTAGTTTTGTAAGGCGAACAGGCAGAAGAGATTGTCACCTAGACTAAGGTAGAAGAAAATAAGCTCAAACCCGAAAAGTCGACAAGGTGATTAGTCTCTAATATTGCATATTTCATATCACATTTTCACACTTAATTCTTGTGTGTTCCTAGCTCCATGGTGTGGAATAATGAAGAAGATCAAAAAAATCCCATTTATTTGGTGATTTTTAGATCCTAATAGAGCTATTGACTTTGGAAGCTCATTCTGCTGTGCAGGGAGTAGAAAATAAGAAACCAGAGATCAGAACATAACCCATACTGAAGGTACAAGGCGCACGCTGCGGCGCCGCGTGAGCGGCCGCAGCATGGCCATGAAAACATGGCCATGTTGTGGAGCCACCCATCGTACTTTGACACGTGGCCCTGTATGGCCAGTATGGCTCTCCTGTACCACTGGTTTTGTCTATAAAAGCCTAATATTCTCCAGAGCAGGGAAGAGAGTTCTTGAGTGTAGTTTTAGGGTAGTTTCTTCTCCTTAGGATAGTTTAGGTTAGTTGTTTTACTTCTTCCTCTTTTGTATTTTTTATTTCTTGTCGATCTTGTAATAGGGAAGAGAGTAGTACATAGGATGAAAGCAATAGTGCTTGTAATGGAGGGTGACACTTTATGAAAGGTTCTCTCTTTATCTCTCCTTGTTTTCTTCTCTCTAACTCCTTCTCTAACTCCTTTTACATGCTTAGCTAATTTTTTCTCATAGAAACTAACTACTAACTACACTTGTTTACTCTTTACTTGATAATCCACATGAATCTAATAGCCTCTACTTGGCCTTACTCTTGCAAGAGCCATTGTTGGCTCATGATGATGGATTTTAATACTTTAACATCCTAACTCTCTAACAAGCTAACATTACTTTATTACATGCTTGCTCTTATTTAGTTTTGATGATTTAAGTATAGCTTTCACTTATTTGTTAAGTTTGGATGTGATGAGTTATCTTATGGGTCATGCTTTGAAACGCTCTTAAATCAAGGACTAGTGATGGCCAATGATATATATGAGGCAACTATCACTAAGAGGTTAGCATGGTTAGTGGAGCCATTAGTAGTTAGTATCCATGAGTTTCTTTTCTTTTTATTTTGTTTTAAAAATACTATCAAAAATTACAAATATCTTCTCTTCTATGTTCCCACTTCGTGTTTCATCGTACTCTTCTCTTTTCACTTTTTATTGTGTTTCTTTTGATTCTTTGAAATGTTGAAGAAACTTTAACACACACGTGAACATACCGTGAAAGCTTCTATTGCCTCCCATCCTTGTGGATTTGACCCGTTTAGCTTCTATGCTATAACGAAAGTATCAAGGAAGCCAAAGCGCACACACTTTAGCTCTTGATTTTAAAATGATACTTTTTGTGCACGGTTTTCTCCCGATCAAATTTTGTTGCCGTTCCCAGTGATGGGAATGGTTTGATCTCACATTTTTGTTAACTTTTCTTCTTTATTTTTGCTGTGCAGGTCAAATTTTTAGCATTGCAGAAATCCACACTTGCTTTTGTGTGGTTGGATAAATTCTTATATATTGCTATATTTTACTGCTAGTTTCTATTTATATTACCTGTACACTGTAATAATTAAGAACTAAAATATGGTAATTGGATGTTTTAAAATGGTTTAGACATTTCATCTAGGCATGTGTCAATTTTCATTCCAATATATTGTATTTTGTTCCTCCTTTGTTGTGATCTGGACCGAGGTGTACATATTGCATTGCATATAGTTAAGACAAACACGTGGGTGATTTACTCACTTGTATGTTCATTCTTATCTATATTGCATGCTTGCACGAATTGAACTTAAGGGTGTTGGCCCGAAGGTTATAATCCCCAGTTTTGTGTTCTGATGATAACTAATCATATGAAGTTATTTATTACTAATCAAGTTCAAGAGTGTATTTCAGGGTTCAAAAAGATCTAACAGGTTTCTTCCTCTAAAGAAAGGTATTGATGGCTCAAGGTTATTTAAGAACGGGCCATAGCTCAAAGTACTCAGCGTCGCTCAAACGTCACTATCAGAGAGCCCACTTGAAGATTCTTGTAGTCGATTAGAACCTTATAAGAAACTAGTTTGTTAAAGAGTAGAATATAGATTTGAGGCTCAAAAATATACACACACAAAAGTGCACATTTTCAAAAGTATAGTTTTGACATGTTTGATTTTGATACTTATTCCACATTTTCTTAAAAATTTCTATCTCAGTTTAGAACTTATATCTCATGGCTATACATGTCTTCTCTCTTCCAAAATTCAAACAAAAATTATTTGAAAATTTTCTTTATCTTCAAAAAATACCTTGACCCAGTTTTTGGCCTAGGTCGGTCGACCGTGCCTATTACAGGCCAGAACGGTCGATCGCATGATCGACCGAACCTCTGGCAATTGGGGTGTGCATGTTGTGCACATTCCTGATCGACCGACCGGTCGACCGGTCTCTTATTGCGGTTGACCGACTGTAACTAGTTTGGTCTCAGTTAAATACAGTCGATCGGCCGGCCGACCGAGAGCCAACGGTCAAATTTTTTTGAATGGCCAGTCGACCGGCGGTCTATCGACAGACTGCCAGATTAGTAGTAACGACCATTTCTTTTAAATGTTTTTAAATATGTTTATTTTAAAACGTGAAAAGTTAAATTTTTAGGGTTAATTTCTTCCTTTTTAGACCTGATAAAACTATTCTAAAAGTATTTTTCTAAAACTAATATAAAGGGTCATTGGGATTGAATATTTCACAACAACAAATTCTATTGAAAATCTAGTTTTTTGCTTTCAAAGAGAAAAGTTTCAAAGTTTTTTTCTTGCTCTTATTTCAAAGTTTTAATTGACTTTTTTTGCTCTTAAAATCTCTCTTTACTGATTTTCACTGTCACTTATATCCTTGAGCTTCAAGTTTACATTTTACTCTAGAGGGTTTTTGTAAGAGAGTTGCAAAGAGAGTGTTTGTGATCTCTTGATCACTTAGAGCTTGTTATCTCAATAGGCTTTGTACTGCCTCTGGTGTAGAGAATTGAGTTGGGGAGTTGTGCACGTGGCTGTGGTTGTAATTTCTTATTGTAAGGTCCCTTTGTGGAGGATCCAATAGTGGATAGTGAAATCCTTCACGGTGGTAAAGGCGGGGACGTAGAACGGTGGCTCGAATCTCGAACCAAATTCTTTTGTTTACGATTGCTTTATTGTCTTAATTTACTTGTTTATCATTCATTTTTTTGATCAATACTCATCTCAACAAGATCGCAATTGAGCACCTCAACTCTTATCTAGAGGAATTACGAGGAGAAGTTCAAAGCCCTTCACGGGGAATCCGGCTTCAAGTCTTATTTTAAGTGATCGGTTGTATTATTTCATTTTAAATTGTCTTGAATTTTTATTGATTAGCTATACACCTATTCACCCCCCTCTAGGTGTAATTTCAATTGGTATTAGAGCTTGGTCTCTTGATTTGGGTCTAATAACCTTGAGTTAAAGATCCTATTTTTAGCTAATCACAATATTTGTACATACACTCATGGATTTCATGACACCTCTCATGTTTGACATTCTTGACTTTCAAAATTGGAAAGTTAAGATGTCTATGTATCTTAAGGCCTTAGGAATTCATGGATATTTTGCCACTATTAAGAATTCATATTTTATTAATGGCAAACATATTTAGGCTAACACAAAAGTCATCCATGTTTTAAAGTCAACCCTAAATGGTGAATATTTATTTAAGGTTTCTAACTTTAATTCGGCTTTTGTAGTATGGAACACACTTATCTTCCTTGGTGAATAAAAGGAATACTATATGGGGAATGACTCAGATGATGAAAGTGATCCTTCCAACATGTGCTACATGTCCAAGCAGATGACCCCCTTGAGGTAAATTCTGAATCCGAGCTAGAAAAAGATATTGACATGCCTTATGATAAGCTTACCTCTTTTTGTCAAAAACTTCTTGAAAAATATGATTTATTAAAAATTGAAAATGATAAGTTGAAGAAGGAAAACGCTTCTTTGTTAAAAGAAAATGATTCTTTTAAAAATAAATTTGAATGTGTTCAAAAGAAAATAAATTTTAAAAAAGGAGAATATTTTCTTGTGTTCAAAATTAAATGACATTTGTGAAGAAAACAATTCATTGAAAAATAAAATTATTTCGGTGGAAAAAACGAGATTGTTTGAAAGAAAATAACTCCTTGAAAAAGAAAATTATTTTAAAAGAAAAAGAAAACATTTCTAAAAAAAAGATGGTTGATTTTCATTCTCATGTCTCTTCTTCCAAAATTAATAATGAAATTTGTATTATGAAGAAGAAAATTGATTTTTGGGCTCTACTTTGAGCCAATGTGCGTTTAACCATAATAGGTTGGAATCCATAATTCGCAAGAAACAAATTTCACATACTCATGCACATACCCTATGACATACACATACACATCATGCTCACCCTACTCACATGTATGCTAGAGTATACAAATGTGCACATTGTGGCCGCAAATGCCATCTTTATTTTGATAGGATAAATTATTTAAATTTTGCTAATAAAAATGTTTGGGTTCCAATTGTTACTAACCCCAATGGATCCAAAAATATTTGGGTACCAAAATCCCCACTACTTGTATTGATGTAGGTGTGGGCTCTCACAAGATGTGAGCGGTTTGGTGCCTTGGTGGTGGATGCATATGGAGCTTGAAAGACACACCAAATTGATGCATCACTATCAAGGAAGTATGGTGGGAGGACCACCTCGTTTTGGAGAAATGAATTGGCTACATCGGTTTTGGTAACCATTTCATCCTCCTCTTTTAAAATTTTTTAAATGTATATATGCTAGTGTAGTAACCTAAACTCAATCATATATTATTTTTGTGCTTAATGTTGAGTTAATTGGTTGTTAGCTATGCATGTATTTTAAAAAAAACTTTTCAATGGATTTAGATGCCTATTTATTTTGAATTGATTTATGTTTTTGTATGCTTTAGTTAAAGCATATATTGATTTAAATGCCTATATCATGTTTATATGCATATTCTATTAAAACTTATGTTATACATGTACAATTTTTGAGATACATGCTTTACATGCTTCATTCCTTTTATATACTCAATTATTTGTTTGATTGTATACTGTATGTCCTATTTTGATGATTCTTGCATAACTATATGATATTGTTGGCCCAAAGGCCTTCCTCTCTAGTTTTGATGATGATTAACTCATGTAGTTATGTTTACTAATAATCTTGTGTTGTTTAAGTTTCAGATCATTAACCAAGATATTAGTTGGTGATTAGCTTCAACAAGGTGCTTAGAAGCTTTTCATGATGATTCCAGGGCCAAAGCGTCAAGATCACACATTGCCTAGCCCATGGATGGAGTTTTGGAGCAAGTCAACTTGAAGATGAAGATCATCAAGAAGACTTAGGTATCCATAGGTTAGTTTAGTGTGTTTTAGATCCATTTGTAAAGTTTAGTATAGTTGATATGCTCAAGTGCACAACACACACGTTTCATGATTTGGATTTTGGTTTTCATGGATAGTAGATCAAAACAAGTTTACTTTATTTATGTATATTAGATATGTTCTAGATATACATACATGCTTACATGACTTACACAAACTTAGTTTGACATACCTATTCATGTAGTTTTATGTTTTGGTATAAAACATATTTTGAAATTAAAGACAAAAAACTATGATATATTTGTTGAATGTGTATTAGACCTATGTCCATATGCATCATGCTTAATAATGTTCAAATATCATGTTTTTGTATTTCTATAAGTTTTAGGAAAATCAGATTTCCTATTGAAAAATCAAGTTTGATAAAAATACAAGTTTTGTTTTTGATAAAATTGGCAAGACACAAAAATGAATTGATATGTTGATATATTGTCTTGAAATTTTTATCACTTATTTGAGTTTCAATATAAAATGATAAAACAATTTTTATGGTATTTTTAAAAGAGATAAAAGATTTTTTAGAAAATATTTTTCCCAAATTTTCTGTCTTTTTGTGTTGACAGGCTGGTCGGTTGACCGGACGGTCGACCGCACCAAGAGCCGGTCGACCCGTAGGGTCGACCGACGTGCACAGATGTGCACGTCTGGGCAGACACAAAAACGGTCGACCGAGCCGGTCGACCGGGTCTGAGAGCTCTGCTCTCGGGTTGTTTGGGTCGACCGTGCCGTCTACCGAGTCGAGAGCTCTGCTCTCTGTTTTTCTGGGTCGACCGGGCCGGTCGACCGCAGTTGCCCAACGGTCATATTTCTGACCGTTGGCAGTCGACCGGGCCGGTCGACCGGCAGCCTGTCAGGCTGCCAACTCAGCCTAACGGCTAGTTTTCTGATGGGCCTATATAAACCCCATCTCTTTGGGGATTTTGCCAAGTTTTTGAAGAGAAAAAATTCTGGTTTTCTGAAGTGTTTAAAACAAGTTTTTCAAAAGTGTTTGGGGCTTTAATCTTTCAATCTTTATTGTTTAGGTTTTTGGAAAAATCAAAGAAAAGAATTTTGGGAGATTTGTCTTGGTTTTCATTCTATATCTTTTGCAAAAATTTTCCCAAGTGTTTTTCTTTGTTGCTTGTTTTCCAAACACCTAGTTTTCCACACTTGAGCTATCATACTATCCTAATCTATTTAGGATCTTGTTTTTGTAGAAAAGAAAAGAGAAAAGAAAAGAGAGAGTTTTGAGGTTGTTGTTGTAACCTCTAAGTTGTACACCCTTATTCATGTTGTATCCCTTTTCGGTAGAGGTGATCGGGTGTTTGGTTTGTATCCCTCAAGTGTGAGGTGATTGAGATTGGTTGTGAGCCTCTTCGGTAGAGGTATTTGTTGTTGTTGTTGTATTTGGCTACGGGCCTACCCCTCGGTTGTGAGGTGGTTGTTTGAGAGAGGAGTTAGGTACTCCATTGTTGTAAAAATCCTTCTCGGTGAAGGTTCCCTCGGTGGGAGTCCTCGGTGGACGGTATAGTGGATTGGAAATCCTACACGGTGGTGTAGGCGGGGATGTAGAGCAAGGGTGCTCGAACCTCGTAACATATCTTTGTGTTTGCGTTTGATCCACTTTTCTCTAACTCTCTCTCTTTACATTTGTGCAAAGCATCATACTTCATTCATATCATATTTGCTTGTGTTGAGCATAATTCATCTTGTCATATCATATTTATTTGCTTGTGTTGTGCCTTGCATAATCCATATTGCTATATCCTTGATTGCTTGGCTTGATTGTGTGTGCACTTTGCTTGGATTGTTTGTGTGTGTGCGCCCAACTTATACTCATCCAACAAGAGCTTCACATAGCGCCTCAACCCATTTCAAGGGGAATCAAGGGAGTTAGTCCAGAGCCTCGAAAGAAGAATTCGGCTACACTTGTTGTATTGTATCAGTTTGTGCATAATTTGCATTAGCTTCCGCATTTAGCGCACTTAGTTTTGCATTAAGTTTTAAATTAGCACTAACACCTATTCACCCCCCCTCTAGGTGTTTTCAATTGGTATCAGAGCTAGTGCTCCTGATACTTAGCTTAACATCCTAGGAGTGAGATCCATTTGCTTGCTAATCTATTGTTTGCATTTGCTTGTTTGCACACATTTAGTTTACCATGGCCTTCATGACCCCACCTATGTATGACCCTTCCAACATTCATGTTTGGAAGATTAGGATGACCGTTTATTTACAAACCCTAGGTCATAAAGTTTATCTTGCTATTACCAAGGAATCCTTCCTTAGTGATCACAATCATATAGGGGCCAATGCACAAGCCCTAGAGGCCATTAGAAGCACTTTATCTAAAGATTATCTTTTACGTGTTTCTAACATTGATTCCGCTTTTGTAGTGTGGAATATGTTGACAACCACCAACACCTCCAAGCTTCAAGTCCAAATCCAACAAGAAGAGGAATCTAGTGGAGAATCCGATTCACAATGCTTCATGGTCCAAGGGAATGACTCCCTTGAGGTACATTCGGAACCCCACTTAGATAGTGATGATTGCTCTAGTTCTTCATGTGATAATTTTGATGCCCATGCTTTAAATGAAGAACTTTCTATTGTTTGTGAAAAATTAATTGAAAATTATAAGATTTTGAAAAAGAAAAGTCTAGAAATTGAAAAAGACAATAAGAGTTTGCATTCTAGACTTGATTGTGTTTTGCAAGAGAAGATTGAGGTCTATAATGAAGGGATTCATTGAGATCTCAATTGGAACTTGCACTAAAAGAAAATGAATTTTTAAAAACTAAAAATGATTGCCATGCTATTTTGAAGAAAAATGAAAATTTATCTTCTAAAGTTGATTTTGTTGTAAAAGAAAATAATTCTTTGAAAATAAAAATTGATTCTATTTCAAAGGATTTAGAAATTTGTTTAAAGAAAATGAAGTTTTGCAAAATAAAATTGATGCACATGTTTGCCATGCTAGTGTAGCTTCATCTAGTCTACCTAATGCATGTACCTCTTCTTCTAGGATTAATGATGATATTTGTATGTTAAAGAAGAGAGTAGATTGTTTGGGCTCCACTATGAGCCAATGTGCTAAGAACCATACACGGTTGGAAACCTTGGTTCGAAAGAAACAAGTTCCATCATTTATGCATGCACACCCTCCACGGCATACACATGCTCCACACGGACACCATCAACACATGTATGCTCATGTGTACACATGTACACATTGTGGCCGAAAAGGCCATCTGCTAAATTTTGTTATGATAGATTAAATATTTCAAATTTAGCAAAGAAATTTGTTTGGGTTAGGGAAGGGACTAACCCCCATGGACCCAACAAGATGTGGGTACCAAAGACCACCCTCCTATTATTTTGATGTAGGTGTGGGCTCTCACATGACGTGAGAGTGATGACACCTTGGAGTGGATGCGTTCCGGACTTAAAGGAGATCAATTGGATGCATCACTTTCAAGGGAAAGTTTGGTGGAGAGGACCACCTTTGTTTTGGAGAAATAGAGCGGTGCCCTCATTGGTTTTGGTATCGAATCTCTAACTCCTTATGTTTACATGCTTTCCATGTTTATCTTTTATAGCATGATTTGATGTTTAGTGATTATCATGAACATGCCATGTTAATTAGATTAGTGCCATACTTATTAGTTGGTTGAAACATCCATGTTTTATATGGACTTATATTTTTGTGTTTTCACCTTGGTTAAACTAATTTGTATGACCTAGATCTAATGCACATGCATGTACATATTGATCATATATGATTTGTATTTTATGTCTTTGATGTTTTATAGCATGTTTCATTGTCTATGGATTAGTATGTAAATGCCATGATTATTAGATCCTTGACATACATATATAGTATTTGAGACACACTTTCTTGTATGAACCCATTCTTAGTGTTCTCACTTTTGTTTAAGCTATAATGTACATCATGAATCTAATACATGTGAATTTACATAGTAATCATGTTTTAGTTCTATCATGATGATTTCTATATTGTGTTTTGATGCTTCTTGTTAAGATTACTTGTTTAGATGTTAGTTTTCATTAAGACTAGGATTTATACTTGTACATATAGTGGGCCACAAATAAATCTATATATGTTTGAGTTGAATGCTTATTTGAACCCATTAAATGTGCTAGTATAGTCTAGTTTTGATGATTCATACATTTCAAACTTGTATTCCATTTTTGGATTTGTTTTATGAGTTTTCACTTCATGTATATGTTTGTATTGCCAAACTTTAAGATATACATGTATACCCCTTGAGTCATTTGCCTTTCATGCAAATCTATATTTGGACTCAATTGTGTTTAGGGATATGTATGTATACTTATTATGTTGACAATTCATACATATACCTTGAAATGAAATTCGTTTTGATGAAGATTTAGTTTTTCTTGATTTTGTGTTTAATTGTTTAACTTCATGTATATGTCTATCTTGTCCAAACTATTAGATATACATGTTTATCCTTTTGAGCCACGTGCCTTCATGCATATATAAATAGTGGACTCGTTGTATTTTGGATATGTATGTATATTTTAATTTGTACTTGACATACATATGCCATGAAGATTAAATAAGTTTTGATGATTTTCGTGTTTTCAATGTTTAAGGAATAATTGAGCTTAATTGAATATTTTCATGATTATGATATTCACACTTTATTTGTACACTCACTTTTTATTACTTGCTCATGTTTTGTTTTCATGAGTCAAAATTGTGCTTAATTAGATTAGAGTGTTGATTTTCATGTGGATTTCTTATTTCATGAAAAACTATTTTGTTTTATTCCTTACTTGAAGGATTTCGTACTAGTTTTAAAATTTTTTCCTATAACTAGTTCGTATTCTTCAATTTGGTAGTGATTTTCAAACAAAACTACATTTTCAAATCTATTTTTGAAAACCCCTACCATCAATGGGAGGTTGGAAGGGAGATCATGTTCATGTATGCTTTACAAGTGAAAATCATTTAAAACTTGAACCTTGATTGGGAGGTATTGTAATATGATGTATACATTTGAACTCATTGCTATGTCAATTGGTATCATTGAACTCTTTCAATTGGTATCATTTTGATCTTTTTGTATACTCATATGTTTATTGTGTATGTATATTTTCAATTGGTATCATCTATTGGTGATTGGTACTCATTCTATTTCATACACTTTCATTGGTGCTTAAGATATAAATTTTTTCACAAAATCTTATTTATGCTAGTGCTTGAGTTTCAATTTTGTTTCAATTGATTACTTTTAAATTGGTATCAAGCCCATGCATCCTTTTAGTTGGTATTTCATAAAGGGGGAGAAAATTTAATTTTGTATTTCAATTGGTGATTCTTCAATTGGTATTTGTTTCCCACTCCCTTACTTTATAATTGAAAATTTCATATTGGTATCATATGTTTAATATGAAAATTATTTACAAGTGGTATCAAAATTTTGTTTAGACATTCAAAATTTATTATGTTTAATTTCAATTGATATCAAGATGTTTCATGTGTTTTTCTTAAAATTGGTATCTAAAAATTTTGTTTTTAAGAAAAAAATTTGTTTGATTTACTTTGTTTACCCTTTGTTGATGATTGACAAAAAGGGGGAGAATTATTTGAGAGTTTAACATGTTTTTATATATGCATACTTATGTTTTTGCATATATTAAGTTTTATTGGTAAGTATTAAGTTTTTATTGGTATCTAGAGCATCTAGTGTTTATATTGTTAATGCTTTATTAATTTAATGGTAACTAGAGCTTCTAGAACATGTGTTTGTGTTTTATGCATATTGATGCATACATGTTTATGTACATTCATTGCATATATTTTATTTCCCTGTCTATGCATGAGTTAAGGGGGAGCTTCTTTGAAGCCTAACTTTAATCCATGCATATATAACTCCATGAGTTTTGTCATCATCAAAAAGGGGGAGATTGTTGTCCCAAAGGCCTTCCTCTCTAGTTTTGATGATGATTAACTCATGTAGTTATGTTTACTAATAATCTTGTGTTGTTTAAGTTTCAGATCATTAACCAAGATATTAGTTGGTGATTAGCTTCAACAAGGTGCTTAGAAGCTTTTCATGATGATTCCAGGGCCAAAGCGTCAAGATCACACATTGCCTAGCCCATGGATGGAGTTTTGGAGCAAGTCAACTTGAAGATGAAGATCATCAAGAAGACTTAGGTATCCATAGGTTAGTTTAGTGTTTTTAGATCCATTTGTAAAGTTTAGTATAGTTGATATGCTCAAGTGCACAACACACACATTTTATGATTTGGATTTTGGTTTTCATGGATAGTAGATCAAAACAAGTTTACTTTATTTATGTATATTAGATATGTTCTAGATATACATACATGCTTACATGACTTACACAAACTTAGTTTGACATACCTATTCATGTAGTTTTATGTTTTGGTATAAAACATATTTTGAAATTAAAGACAAAAATTATGATATATTTGTTGAATGTGTATTAGACCTATGTCCATATGCATCATGCTTAATAATGTTCAAATATCATGTTTTTGTATTTCTATAAGTTTTAGGAAAATCAGATTTCCTATTGAAAAATCAAGTTTGATAAAAATACAAGTTTTGTTTTTGATAAATTGGCAAGACACAAAAATGAATTGATATGTTGATATATTGTCTTGAAATTTTTATCACTTGTTTGAGTTTCAATATAAAATGATAAAACAATTTTTATGGTATTTTTAAAAGAGATAAAAGATTTTTTAGAAAATATTTTTCCCAAATTTTCTGTCTTTTTTGTGCTGACAGGCTGGTCGGTCGACCCGGACGGTCGACCGCACCAAGAGCCGGTCGACCCGTAGGGTCGACCGACGTGCACAGATGTGCACGTCTGGGCAGACACAAAAACGGTCGACCGAGCCGGTCGACCGGGTCTGAGAGCTCTGCTCTCGGGTTGTTTGGGTCGACCGTGCCGGTCGACCAAGTCGAGAGCTCTGCTCTCTGTTTTTCTGGGTTGACCGGGCCGGTAGACCGCAGTTGCCAAACGGTCATATTTCTGACCGTGGCGGTCGACCGGGCCGGTCGACCGGCAGCCTGTCAGGCTGCCAGCTCAGCCTAACGGCTAGTTTTCTGATGGGCCTATATAAACCCCATCTCCTTGGGGATTTTGGCCAAGTTTTTGAAGAGAAAAAATTCTGGTTTTCTGAAGTGTTTAAAACAAGTTTTCAAAAGTGTTTGGGGCTTTAATCTTTCAATCTTTATTGTTTTAGGTTTTTGGAAAAATCAAAGAAAAGAATATTTGGGAGATTTGTCTTGGTTTCATTCTATATCATTTGCAAGAATTTTCCCAAGTGTTTTTCTTTGTTGCTTGTTTTCCAAACACCTAGTTTTCCACACTTGAGCTATCATACTATCCTAATCTATTTAGGATCTTGTTTTTGTGGAAAAGAAAAGAGAAAAGAAAAGAGAGAGTTTTGAGGTTGTTGTTGTAACCTCTAAGTTGTACACCCTTATTCTTGTTGTATCCCTCTTCGGTAGAGGTGATCGGGTGTTTGGTTTGTATCCTTCAAGTGTGAGGTGATTGAGATTGGTTGTGAGCCTCTTCGGTAGAGGTATTTGTTGTTGTTGTTGTATTTGGCTACGGGCCTACCCCTCGGTTGTGAGGTGGTTATTTGAGAGAGGAGTTAGGTACTCCATTGTTGTAAAAATCTTTCTCGGTGAAGGTTCCCTCGGTGGGAGTCCTCGGTGGACGGTATAGTGGATTGGAAATCCTACACGGTGGTGTAGGCGGGGATGTAGAGCAAGGGTGCTCGAACCTCGTAACATATCTTTGTGTTTGCGTTTGATCCACTTTTCTCTAACTCTCTCTCTTACATTTGTGCAAAGCATCATACTTCATTCATATCATATTTGCTTGTGTTGAGCATAATTCATCTTGTCATATCATATTTATTTGCTTGTGTTGTGCCTTGCATAATCCATATTGCTATATCCTTGATTGCTTGGCTTGATTGTGTGTGCACTTTGCTTGGATTGCTTGTGTGTGTGCCCAACTTATACTCATCCAACAAGAGCTTCACATAGCGCCTCAACCCATTTCAAGGGAATCAAGGGGAGTTAGTCCAGAGCCTCGAAAGAGGAATTCGGCTACACTTGTTGTATTGTATCAGTTTGTGCATAATTTGCATTAGCTTCCGCATTTAGCGCACTTAGTTTTGCATTAAGTTTTAGATTAGCACTAACACCTATTCACCCCCCCTCTAGGTGTTTTTCAGATATATCATGTTTATGAAAAAAATTTTGTATGAGTTTTTGATTTAAGCTTTATTGATTATCTTCATGAATATGTCATTTACATGATTCTTGCGCACTCACATTTTTTTTTGTTTACTCATGATTTTGTTTTTATGAGCTTTACTTGAATTTTATAAATTTTGAGTGTTAATTTTTGTGTAATACACATGTTTCATGAGATATATATGATTTTATTTCATATTTGAAGGATCTTTAACTAGTTTTTCAAAAGATACTTTAAACTAGTTATTTATTCTTCACCTAGTAGTGATTTTTCAAATTATGCTAAAATTATTTTAAAATATTATTTTTGAAAACCCTACCTTAGAAGTGTGGATGGTTGGGCGACTATGCCTTGTATACCATATTGACTATCTTTTATCATGTGCATAAAAGGGTGGTATTTATGAGTTATATACATGATCTTCATGAAATTTATTTTTTATACTCATACTAGTTTTCTATATATGTATGCATCAAATCTCAAGTGGTATTTCTATTTTCATACATTTATATAATTTGCATTATGATCATATTAAAATATTTGTGATAATACTAGTACTATTCATATGACTAAAAATGCAAATCAACATAGTAAGACAAAACACATAGAAATTCAATATCACTTTCTTAGAGATCACTATGAGAAAGGTGATATTGAAATTGATTATGTTCAACTGATTTTCAACTAGCAGATATTTTTACTAAGCTACTTGATTTTAGCAGATTCTCTTTCATTTGTGGAAAACTAAATGTTTGTATAGTTGATTCATGAGTTTTCCTTCTGATAGAATCTACATATGCTTTAAATGTTTTTGCTTACCCTTTTTGATGCATGACAAAAAGGAGTAGAAGTATTTATAAGTATTGGTATTTGAGTATTTATTGGTAGTTATTTGATCATGCTCTTATACAATGCCTTTATCATATAACTTATTGATATCTCGTACCTAATAGCTAGCATAACTTGAGGAGAGCTTTTACAAAGCTCTTTCCTAAATTTTCTTTTAAATAGCTCATATGTTTTGTCATCATCAAAAAGGGGAAAATTATTGGCCTAAAAGTTACAATTCCCGGTTTATGTTCTGATGATAACAAAGCATATGAAGTTATTTGGTACTAATCAAGTTCAAGAGTGTATTTTAAGATTCAAAAAGATCTAACAAGTTTCTTCCTCTAAAAGAAAGTATTGATGGCTCAAGGGTACTCAAGAACGGGATCATAGCTCAAAGCACTCAGCATCGCTCAGATGTCACTATCAAGGAAGCCCGCTTGAAGATTCTTGTAGTTGATTAGAACCTTGTAAAAAATTAATTTGTTAAAGAGTAAAGTATAGATTGAGGCTCAAAGATATACACACACAAAGGTGTACGTTTTCAAAAGTATGGTTTTGACATGTTTGGTTTTAATACTTGTTCTACATTTTCTAGAAATTTCTATTTCAGTTTAGAACTTGTATCTCATGGCTATACATGTCTTCTCTCTTTCAAAATTCAAACAAAAATTATTTGAAATTTTTTTTATCTTCAAAAAATACCTTGACCCAGTTTTTAGCCTAGGTCGGTCAACCGGGCGGTCAACCGTGCCTATTACAGGCCAGAACGGTCGATCGTATGGTTGACCGAACATCAATTGGGGTGTGCATGTTATGCACATTCCCGATCGATCGACTGGTCGACCGATCCCTTATTACGGTCGATCGACTGTAACTAGTTTGGTCTCGGTTAAACACGGTCATTGACCGGTCGACCGAGAGCCAATGGTCAAATTTTTTAAATGGCCGGTCGATCGACAGATTGCCAGATTGGCAGTAACGGCCATTTCTTTTAAATCTGTTTTTAAGCATGTTTCTTTTAAAACGTGGAAAGTTGAATTTTTATGGTCAATTTCTTCCTTTTTAGACCTGATAAAATTATTCTAAAAGTGTTTTTCTAAAACCTATATAAAGATCATTGGGATTGAATATTTCACAATAACAAATTCTATTGAAAATCTAGTTTTTTGCTTTCAAAGAGAAAAAATTTCAAAGTTTTTTTCTTGCTCTTATTTTCAAAGTTTTAATTAAGATTTTCTCCTAAAATCTCTCTTTTCTAATTTTCACTCTCACTTACATCCTTGAGCTTCAAATTTAGATTTTACTCTATGGGATTTTTGTAAGAGAGTTGCAAAGAGAGTATTTGTGATCTCTTGATCACCTAGAGCTTGTTATCTCAATAGGCCTTGTGCTGAGCTTGTTATCTCAATAGGCCTTGTGCTGCCTCTGGTGTAGAGGATTGAGTTGGGGAGTTGTGTACTCTAAGTGGTTGTAATTCCTTGATGTAAGGTCCCTTTGTAGAGGATCTAATTGTGGATAGTGAAATCCTTCACGGTGGTGAAGGGGGGGACGTAGAGCGGTGGCTCAAACCTCGGAACAAATTTTTTTGTTTGCGATTGCTTATTGTCTTTATTTACTTGTTTTTCATTCATTTTTTTTATCAATACTCATCTCAACATGATAGCAATTGAGCACCTCAACTCTTATCTAGAGGAATCACGAGGAGAAGTTCAGATCCCTTCACGGGGAATCCGGCTTCAAGTCTTATTTTGAGTGATCAGTTGCATTATTTCATTTTAAATTGTCTCGAATTTTCATTTGATTAGCTATACACCTATTCACCCCCATCTAGGTGTAATTTCAAAGGGTATATCCCAATATAACATATGGTGGAGAAGTCATTACCCTCCCTTAGCCCAAAAATCACCTCCCCACTCACACAACTTAGGCCTAAATAAAATTTGCTAGACGTTGGTCCCTAGGGACATCTCAGACTCATTTTGGAGATTGACCTAAGGGAGAAAGTTGTTAGAGTTTGACTCTTATCAAATCGGTGTTAAAGGCTAGGAATTGAGAGGCGAAACCTCGAAGAACAGTGGTTTGACATAATTAGGCCCGTTGCTCCGGCACGGATACCTCCCACTGGTCTTGCCCCTACCTGGTCGATTAATTTGTGGTCAGATTTCTACAATGTGCCCCCCGTAAACAGTCTAACCAGTTAGGAGTCGTCTAGGTCTAGGTCAACCCTAGTATAAGCTTGTTTTTAAAATTTTCTTTTTCTTTGTTTGATTGTTTGTTTGCTTGTTTTTGTTTATTTTTTTTGACATCTTTGTGTTATGGATTACAATTATAATTATTTCAATGCATATAGTGATTCATGCTTCACTATGACCTCTTTTGACTTGGATATTACCAACTCGGTATTTCATAACTATAACCAACCAAGCATGCCAGATTGGTCTTATCCGAATCAATATATGCCCTCGTCCCAAATACTATGAACAAGACTGGAATAATTATCACCACTCTTCACAGATTCAGTGGGGATACAACTCTCCTGAGTCATATGGCCAACCACCTTACCAACATCCAGCTTCATATACTGCTTCTCCCGAATAACCATTAGAAGAACCAATTGACTGGGAAAAGAGGATGAAAGCCTTAGAGGAACTTGAGTGACGAATTCAAAATCTAGAAGACTCAAAATCCCTTCAAAGTTTTCAAATCCAAGATCCATTCTCCATTTTCCAAGTCCCACAGCAAGAAGAACATACCGACTTATAAAAGAGTACGAAATCAATGATTTAATTTCAAAGTAATCCTTTCAATATGATAGATGCAAGACTCAGTCGATTGGAAAACATGTGTAGAAATAAGAAAACTCTCCCTACCCAATCTTTGACTATTCCTAGCACTTCTAGTCATATTGATGAAAACCAAAAATTATAGAATCTTGAAGACTTTGACCAAGATTCAATTCTACTACAAAGCCTTGAACTTGACCAATAGCAACCCATTGACAAATTGGCATGTTTTCATTTCAATGAAATTGAACTTGAATATGAATGTGAACCCGACCTGCAACTTTGTGATTCAATTCCAATCTTTGAATCTATGTTGACTCTGACATCCTTACTCATGTTGGACTCATTTCCTCAGCCAACATTGATTCCTATATAAAAACGTAGGTTGTTCTAAACTTTTTTATTTTATACTTCTTTTTAGAAAATTTTTAGGTTTTTCTTTTGTATAAAAACCCTTTTCTGTTCTTTTTACAAAACTTTTTGAAATAAAAGAAATAGTTTTGATTTATTTTAAAAAATGAAGATTATCTTAGGAATTAGGAAGGCCTAAAATTATGAATTTTTAAACTGAGTCAAAATAATATATCTTGTTTAAATTTTAGGATAAAGAAATAATATTGAAAAAATAATTTGATCTTGAATTTTTTTGCCTTAGATAGATATATGCACTTCACACTTACACAATTTTTTGGGATTGAAATAAAAACTAAAAATGCCATAAAACATATATATAAATAAATAATGATAAAATCTCTTATTGAAGCTAGGTAATTATGCCTTAGGAAGCATGATTATCCACGTCTAAAATGGTGAACAAAAACAAAATAATCCCCTTCAGTTTTGTGACCTTGTTTACTCGAGTCCTTAAGCCAGAGAGATGTTTTCTCAGCTGGTGCCCTAAATTGTCTGGTTTGGGAGTCACCGGCTAAAGACTTACTACCTGAATAAATAAAAAAAACCTAAGAAAACTAAGGAAAGAAAAAAATAGATATATACAAATAAATGGCATGAAAGTTAGAGTCAATATTTTAAAAATCTTCACAGTTCACAAAGTGCATATTTTTCTAAGAGTTTTATGAAAGATCAAAGAATCGATTCAATTTTAAATTCTTACATTTAATTTATAACAATATTTTACATTTAGACTTAGTTTAAGGAAGAATAATTTCTGGTTAACCTATGATCTTAGATTGCTTAAATTTTCTGTACAAATATTTCAACACTTTTCTCTATTTCAAAATGCGTTTTAAAATACTAACATTTGATTTCTTCTTTATAGATTTTGTGGGTGTAATCCGCTAAAAACCTTCAGGAGAGAAAACTCTTCCTCTAGGGGAAACCTAGAGGTTTAACGGCTTGTTGTACATGCTCAGTGTAATAGCGTCACCTGCGAAAGTGGTGCAATAATTTTCTTAGTTAGTTTTTCTGTTTTGTTTGAGACAAGCAAAAGATAAGTGTGGGGTGTGATTAGTCTCCAATATTGCATATTTCATATCACATTTTCACACTTATTCTATATAAATTCTGCTAAATAATGATTTTCTTGTGCGTCCTATGTCCATGGTGTGGAATGAAGAAGAAGATAAAAAAAATCCCATTTATTTGGTGATTTTTAGATCCTAATAGAGTTATTGACTTTGGAAGCCCATTCTGCTACTGCAGGGAGCAGAAAATAAGAAATCAGAGATCAGAACACAATCTATACTGTAGGTAAAAGACCCACGCTACGGCGCTGCGCGAGCGACTGCAGTGCGGCCATGCTCGCGTTCCGCAGCGATGTTGCGTTTCCGCGACCATGCTCGCGTTCCGTGGCGATGTTGCCACGCATTGTACTTCAACGCGTGGCCCTGTATGGCCAGTATGGCCCTCCTGTACTACTGGTTTTGCCTATAAAAGCCCTGTGGCCCAAAAGGTTACACTCTCCATTTATTGAGTTTTGATGATGACAAACAAATTAGTGCTATTTGGTACTAATGAGTTTGTTTAAGATAAGTTTCAGGTTAGTACCACATTTGGAGGCCATTGCTTAGCTATTGCAACAACTTCTAGGTTTCATGAAGCAAAGAAGGCATATTGCATATCAAGGAAGGAATATAGAAGAAGGGGCTCTAGCAAGGCATAGCATGGCTCAAGACTTGAAGATTGCTCAACAAGATTTGTTTTTAGTTTTATAGGTTTAGAGTTTTGTTAAAGAATAGTGAATAGGTTTGAAGCTCAATCACACACGTTTTTGCGCACATATTGTTTCTAAGATGATTTTCTATAAAATGTACAAAAATATTTTGATACAAAATCCTCTGCCTACAAATCAATTTTTATGTTTTATACTTAGTACTATTTAAAGATATTTTTCATAAAAATCAAAGTCTTTTCAAAATTGTGTTTTAAACTCATCTTTTGTCCTGAGCCGGTCGACCGCACCAGTCGACCGTGCCTGTATCAGTCTTGTCCGGTCGACCGGACAAGTCGACCGAGGTTCTGGCAGATGCATGTATCAGTGTGCATGTCTGCCGGTCGACCGGGCGGTCGACCTGACTGTTGTGGCTTTGCTCTCGGTTTGTTGGGTCGACCGGGCGGTCGACCGTATGCCTGCAACGGCTCTATTTTTGTATTGACGGTCGACCGACCGGTCGACCGGACTAGCCGTTGAACAGTAAACGGCTATTTTCTGGGCTGTTTTAAATTTTGTCTTTTTGTGTTTAAAATTGGTTTAAGGGATATATTTCAAACCTAATACTCTCTGATTAATCCTAATTATGTTTTATCCCTTAACCCTAGCCCTCTCCTATAAATAGGGGTGTTTGGGGAGAGATTGTTTACAACAATTATTACAAGAAAAATTCAAAAGTTTAAGGCATTCAAAAGAGCTTTGTTACTTGGTTTTGTGCTGAAATTCTCTCTCATTTTCTGAAGTGTTTTTGAAATACTCTCTGATTTAATTTTCTTTCTTCACTTACAACAAGAGCTTCATTCCTACTCATTGTTCTCTAAGGACCTTTTGTAAGGGAAGAGACTTTTGAAAGAGAGAGTTTGTGGTCTTTTGACTACTTAGAAATTGCTTGTACTTGAGATTGTGGAGTTGGGTACTCCGGTGTAATTGTGATTTCTTTGTGATAGTGGAAGTAGCTAGAATCCTTTTGGGGAAGGCGGGGAGTAGAGCTGGGTGCTCGAACCTCGATAACATATCCTTGTGTTTGCGTTTGGTTTACATTTTTGCACTCCTTACTTTACTTTACTTGCACTTATTACTTGCTTATCATCATCATTGCTATATTTACTTGCTTTCATTCATCTTGTGAATCTTGTTGGGTGATTGTTACATCTTAATTTTTAATTTGTCTATTGATTAGCATTATCTCCTATTCACCCCCCTCTAGGTGATTTTCAAATGGTATCAGAGCTTGGACTCTAGGTTTTGGCTTAACATCCATAGAGAGATCCTTAAAATTTGCTAATCAACATTTTCATTCATACATTCATACACTAGTAAACATGGCCGATAACATTAAAACCCCTCCTAAATTTGATGGACTTAATTTTCCTATTTGGAAGGTTAGGATGACTATATTTTTGCAATCTTTGGGTAGCTTAGTGGCCAAGTCCTTGACCAAACCCTATGTAGCACCCGATAGTGATGAGAGCACTTGGACCGACTTCAACTTTAGAGAATATAAGGCTAACTCCAAGGCCCAAAACTCCCTATTAACCGCCTTGAATGAGGATGACCTTACACGGGTAATTCATTGCCAATCCGCCTATGAGATTTGGCAACATTTATTGGTCACACACGAAGGGACTTCACAAGTCAATAGAGCTAAGATAGATCTCTTGAGGTCCCAATATGAGTCATTTAAATGATTGATGATGAGTCTATTGATAGTATGATTACAAGATTTACTAAAATCACTAATGGTCTTTCTTCCTTAGGTGATGACATCTCCAATGATCAAAAGGTGCGGAAAGTGATTCGGGCTCTTCCGTCTTCATGGGAGATAAAAGCCACCACCTTAAAAGAATTGAACGACAAGGACGAGATGGACCTCATTAGTCTCATTGGGAACCTAAAGACCCATGAGATGGAGAAGAAGGCAAGAGAAGAGGCCACTACTTCAAAGAAGAAATCCATAGCCTTCAAGACTTCATCCACCAATGATGACGATGAAGAAGACGAAGAAGAAGATGAGGAGCTAACTCTACTTGTGCGGAACGTCAAGAGGTTGTACCGGAAGAACAAGCTCAACTTCCGGAGAAAATTTGAAGGCAAAGAGGAGAGAAGGATCATTTGCTACAATTGTCGCAAACCTGGACATATCATGGCGGATTTCCGGAGTTCAAGAAGAAGATGACTTCCTCCTTCAAGCCAAAGAAGCCGGAGGAAAAGAAAGCATACAAGGCAACGTGGGATTCGGAAAGCGAGTCCGAAGAAGAGGTGGATACGGCAAACATGTGTTTCATGGCAAACACTCCAAAGGTAACCTCTCCATCTCTTGATGATGAAGATGATGAGTTAAGTAAAGAAGTTCTTGTACATGCTTTTGTTGAACTTTCCGAAACTTATGATAACAAGAAACTTGAATGCTTAAAATTGCAAAAGGAAGTTGCTTTTCTCAAAAATCAACTTGCTATGGTTTCTAAAGAAAAGGATGATATTTCTTCTAATCTTATTTCTATTCAAAATGAGTTTAATGCCTACAAGGTTTCTTGTAAGGGAAAATCTCCTATTGTTGATGAAAAAGAAATTTCCTCTTTAAAAACTAAAATGGTTGATTTTGAAAAGTTTTGAAAGATTGTGCTTTTAACACTAAGAAACTTGAAGAAAAGTTTTCCAAAAAGCACACCTCTCATGCTAAAAATTCACATGCTCACACTACACATGCTAAATCTTTTCATGCTCACAACTCTCATGCTCACAAATCACACACTCATTATGCTTTCAAATATGGTAGAGTATATAAATGCACATATTGTGGTAAGAATGGACATTTAGCTAAATTTTGCTATGACCAAGTTAATAGATCAAATAATCTTGTTTGGGTTAATGAAACTAACCCTCTAGGACCCAAGAAAATGTGGGTACCAAAATCAAGTCCTAAATTATTTGATGTAGGTACACACCAAGGCTCCAAGACGTAGGGAGCGGTGGTACCTTGATAGTGGTTGTTCAAGACATATGACGTGGGATATCAATAACTTTACAACCCTATCAAGGTACATAGAAGGTGGCTCCGTCACCTTCGGGGATGACTCCAAAGGAACTATCATCGGTATAGGTAACATTCAAATTGGTTCATCTCCTATTATAGAGAATGTTGTTTTAGTAGATGGTTTAAAACATAATTTGCTTAGCATTAGTCAACTTTGTGACCGTGGACTTAAAGTTGTTTTTGATGATTCTTCTTGCAAATTTTTGATGTTAAATCCGATGTTTGTATTCTTACCGGTTTTCGTGACAATAATGTTTATATCATTGACATGCTTAATTTAGATTGTTCTACTAAATGCTTGAATGTTTTGATGAAAATTCTTGGCTTTGGCATAGAAGATTAGGACATGCATCTTTTGACCATCTTGCTAGAATTAATTCTAAGGATTTAGTAAAGGGTATACCTTGCTTGAAGTTTGAGAAAGACCGCATTTGTGGTGCGTGCCAACTTGGGAAACAAACCAAGTCTTCCTTCAAACCAATTAAGGATATCATGACTACTAGGCCCTTAGAACTAATTCATATGGATCTTTTTGGACCAACACAAACTAAAAGTTTAAATGGTAGTAGATTTGCATTTATTTTTGTTGATGATTTTTCCGTTTCACTTGGGTTTTCTTCTTGCAAAATAAAGATCAAACATTTTCTCATTTCAAAATTTTTCGAAAAAGGGTTGAAAAAGAAAAAGGTTTTTCGATTTTGAGAATAAGGAGTGATAGAGGTGGTGAGTTTGTTAACCAACTCTTCATGACTTATTGTGATGAAAAGGGAATCAAGTATGAAATGTCTTGTCCTAGGACTCCACAACAAAATGGAGTAGTGGAAAGAAAAAATAGAACACTTCAAGAGATGGCTAGGACAATGATAAGTGAATATGACCTCCCTCAATATTTATGGGCCGAGGCCGTAAACACCGCATGCTATATTTCAAATCGTATTTATGTGTGTAAGAATTCTTCCAAAACATCTTTTGAAATGTATCATTCTAGAAAACCTAATGTTGCATATTTTAAAGTTTTGGATGCAAGTGTTTTGTTTTAAATACTAAGGAGAATTTGGGTAAATTTGATGCTAAGGCTTATGAAGCTATCTTTGTTGGATATTCTTCTACTAGCAAAGCATATAGAGTATTTAATAGATCTTCACTTCTATTGAAGAAACCATGCATGTTAAGTTTGAAGAATCTAATGTGGTTGTTGAGAATGTTGTAGAGATTGAACCATTAGGTGAATACATGGAGAGACTATCCTTGAAGGACTCACCCGCTCAAGAAGAAAAGCAAGAATCAATTGGTGATGTTCAAGAGGATAAAGAGGAAAGCTCTCAACCGCTTTCTAAAGCTTGGAGATACGCTACAAATCATCCTAAGGAGCTCATCTTGGGTGATGCATCTAAAGGAGTCACAACGCGCTCCAAACTCCATGACCTATGTGGTAACTTTGCTTTCATTTCTCATTTTGAACCCAAAGGCATTCTCGAAGCCGAGACGAACCCATATTGGTTGCTTGCCATGCAAGAGGAACTCAATCAATTTGAGCGCAACCAAGTTTGGCACCTTGTTCCTAAGCCCCACGATAGACCAATAATTGGTACTAAGTGGATCTTTAGAAACAAGATGGATGAGTCCGGAAATGCCATTAGGAATAAAGCTAGGTTAGTGGCCCAAGGTTACACTCAAGTTGAGGGAATTGATTTGAGGAGACCTTTGCACCCGTAGCACGGCTTGAAGCCATACGGATGACACTAGCTTTTGCATCTTTCAAAAATTTTAAACTTTTTCAAATGGATGTGAAAAGTGCATTTTTGAATGGTTTTATTAATGAAGAAGTTTATGTTTCTCAACCTCCCGGTTTTGTTGATCATGTTCATCCCGATTTTGTTTTAAACTTGATAAAGCTTTATATGGATTGAAACAAGCTCCTAGAGCTTGGTATGAAAGGCTTTCTAGTTTTCTAATTTCAAATGATTTTGTTAAAGGCAAAGTAGACACAACTCTATTTACTAAGCATGTTGATAATGATATATTAATTGTGCAAATTTATGTAGATGATATAATTTTTGGTTCTACTAATGAGCTTTTATGCAAGGATTTTGAAAAGGTCATGCAACTTGAATTTGAAATGTCTTCAATGGGTGAGCTCAATTTCTTCCTTGGACTCCAAATCAAGCAATTGCAAAACGAGACATTCATAAGTCAAGCCATGTACGCAAAGGAACTCGTAAAAAAGTTTGGACTTGAAGGCTCAAAGACTTGCAACACTCCCATGGCAACTACAACCAAGCTTGATAAAGATGACCAAGGTAAAAATGTTGATATTAAATTATATAGAAGCATGATAGGAAGTCTTTTATATTTAACGGCAAGTAGGCCGGATATCATGTTTAGTGTGTGTCTTTGTGCTAGATTTCAATCGTGTCCTAAAGAGTCCCATCTTATTGCGGTAAAACGCATTATTCGTTATATTAAGGGCACTATTGGGATGGGTCTATGGTATCCGAAAATCGGAGATTTCTCAATGACGAGTTATTCGGATGCCGACTATGCGGGTTGTAGAGTAGATAGAAAGAGTACTAGTGGGACATGTCAATTTCTTGGTAATTGTCTTGTTTCATGGTCCTCTAGGAAACAAAATTCCGTAGCACTCTCAACCGCCGAGGCGGAGTATGTTGCCGCGGGGGCTTGTTGTGCACAAGTCCTTTGGATGAAACATACTCTCCTTGATTTTGATTTGCATTTTGATCATATAAAAATATTTTGTGATAATACTAGTACTATACACATGACTAAGAATGCAAATCAATATAGTAAGACCAAGCACATTGAGATTAGATATCACTTTCTTAGAGATCATTTTGAGAAAGGAGATATAGATATTGATTATGTTTCTACGGATTTGCAACTAGCCGATATTTTTACTAAACATCTTGATTTTGCTAGATTTTCGTTTATTTGTGGAGAACTTAATGTTTGTATTATTGATTAAACATGTGATTCCTAACCCTTTTTGATGTATGACAAAAAGGGGGAGAATAAGTTAGTGCATGATAAAAATAAATTTATATGGTCTTGGTTCCATATGAGTTTATATGAGTTTATATATGTTTTTGTTGTCTTGTTTTGTTTTCATGAGTTTTGAGAATTCTTGTGTTTTGTTAGTATCAAGAAAATAACATGTGTTTTTCATTATTGTTTCAATTGGTTTAAATTGGTATCAAGAGCATATATGTTTTTATGTTTTTCAATGAGTTCTTGTGTTTTTGAGTTTAAATGTTTTCTTTATATAGCATAATTTGAGGGGGAGTTTTCTCCTCCCCTATATTTTTATCTTGTAGCCTATTGTTTTGTCATCATCAAAAAGGGGGAGATTGTTGGCCCAAAAGGTTACACTCTCCATTTATTGAGTTTTGATGATGACAAACCAAATTAGTGCTATTTGGTACTAATGAGTTTGTTTAAGATAAGTTTCAGGTTAGTACCACATTTGGAGGCCATTGCTTAGCTATTGCAACAACTTCTAGGTTTCATGAAGCAAAGAAGGCATATTGCATATCAAGGAAGGAATATAGAAGAAGGGGCTCTAGCAAGGCATAGCATGGCTTAAGACTTGAAGATTGCTCAACAAGATTTGTTTTTAGTTTTATAGGTTTAGAGTTTTGTTAAAGAATAGTGAATAGGTTTGAAGCTCAATCACACACGTTTTTGCGCACATATTGTTTCTAAGATGATTTTCTATAAAATGTACAAAAATATTTTGATACAAAATCCTCTGCCTACAAATCAATTTTTATGTTTTATACTTAGTACTATTTAAAGATATTTTTCATAAAAATCAAAGTCTTTTCAAAATTGTGTTTCAAACTCATCTTTTGTCCTGAGCCGATCGACCGCACCAGTCGACCGTGCCTGTGTCAGTCTTGTCCGGTCGACCGGACAAGTCGACCGAGGTTCTGGCAGATGCACGTATCAGTGTGCATGTCTGCCAGTCGACCGGGCGGTCGACCTGACTGTTGTGGCTTTGCTCTCAGGTTTGTTGGGTCGACCGGGCGGTCGACCGTATGCCTGCAACGGCTCTATTTTTGTATTGACGGTCGACCGACCGGTCGACCGGACTAGCCGTTGAACAGTAAACGGCTATTTTCTGGGCTGTTTTAAATTTTGTCTTTTTGTGTTTAAAATTGGTTTAAGGGATATATTTCAAACCTAATACTCTCTGATTAATCCTAATTATGTTTTATCCCTTAACCCTAGCCCTCTCCTATAAATAGGGGTGTTTGGGGAGAGATTGTTTACAACAATTATTACAAGAAAAATTCAAAAATTTAAGGCATTCAAAAGAGCTTTGTTACTTGGTTTTTGTGCTGAAATTCTCTCTCATTTTCTGAAGTGTTTTTGAAATACTCTCTGATTTAATTTTCTTTCTTCACTTACAACAAGAGCTTCATTCCTACTCATTGTTCTCTAAGGACCTTTTGTAAGGGAAGAGACTTTTGAAAGAGAGAGTTTGTGGTCTTTTGACTACTTAGAAATTGCTTGTACTTGAGATTGTGGAGTTGGGTACTCCGGTGTAATTGTGATTTCTTTGTGATAGTGGAAGTAGCTAGAATCCTTCTGGGGAAGGCGGGGAGTAGAGCTGGGTGCTCGAACCTCGATAACATATCCTTGTGTTTGCGTTTGGTTTACATTCTTGCACTCCTTACTTTACTTTACTTGCACTTATTACTTGCTTATCATCATCATTGCTATATTTACTTGCTTTCATTCATCTTGTGAATCTTGTTGGGTGATTGTTACATCTTAATTTTTAATTTGTCCATTGATTAGCATTATCTCCTATTCACCCCCCCTCTAGGTGATTTTCAAGCCCAGTATTCTCTAGAGCAGGGGGAGAGAGTTCTTAAGTGTATCTCCTTAGGATATTTTGGGGTAGTTGTTTACTTCTTTCTCTTTTGTATTTTCATTTCTTCTAGATTTTATAATAAGGAAGAGAGTAGTACATAGGATGAAAGCAAGAGTACTTGTAATAGAGGGTGATACTCTATGAAAGGTTCTCTCTTTATCTCTCCTTGTTTTCTTCTCCCTAACTCCTTGTACATTGATTAGTCTACAATTATGCATTATTATATCGCATTTCGCTACCGGTTTATGAATAAAATGTCGGTCTAAACCGTGTTTTGGTCTCTATTGCAGGTAAATCAAGAGTTTAAGGGTAAAGGAGTAATAAGTTCTTAATTAAAGCAAAATTCGGGTAATTAAATCCGCATTACTTGGAGGCCAAGCAAGGAAACATCTAGAAGATACGTCGAACCTAGACCTTTGCTCACGTCAGACAAATATTCGGGCGAAATTATCAGAAACAGAATATACTAGGAAGCTCCTAGAGCCAAGACGGATCCCCACACCAAAACCAGGAAGTTATCTCCCTGGTTTGGATGCGGATCCGTAGCTATTGCCGCGGATCCGTGGCCCATTGGGGGCCACGCGTCGATTTTCGACGTGTGGCCCCGTCTCGTCATCCAGAAGGTTCCTATGCCTATATAAACCCCTGTATTGGCAAAAACGCGGGCAGTTTTCGTTTTTAGGAGTAGTTTCTGATTTTTTTCTATGTTTTAGGGTAGTGTAGGTAAGTGCTCTTCATTTTATTTCTCTTGTATTTTCTTTTCTTTTTAGATCATGTATTAGGACTGAGAGATTCAGAGAGAGATAGAGAGGGATTGATGTAATAGATGGTGACAATCTATGTAAAGGTGCCTCCTTTCTTCTCCGATGTAATCTTCTCCATCTTCTACATGATGCTTTGCTAACTTTTCTTCTTCTCATGGCAATCTAACTACTAACCATCTAACCACTTACTTGATAATCCACATGAATCTAGTAGCCTCTACAAGGCCTTGCTCTTGCAAGAGCCATTGATGGCTCATGATGATGGGTTCTAACATCTAACTTGCTAACCAAGCTAACTCTCTCTTATTTCTTGCTTACTTTTAATGGTTTGATGATCTAATGTTTGTATTAGCATGCTCTTGATGCAAGTTTGAATGTGAAGAACCATCTTATTTGCCATGCTCTGTATCGTCTCTTGAAGCCAAGGATTAGTGATGGCCGAGAATCCATGTGAGGCAACTATCACTAAGAGGTTAGCATGGTTAGTGGAGCAATTAGTAGTTAGTAGCCATGAGTTTATTTTTTCTTGTTTTAGAAATCAATTTCAAAATTCTTTTTATCATTTTCATCGTTGTTTTCACCGCCTTCTTTGTTTACCCTTATTCCATCTTCTTTTCTATTTGTTTTCCAAACCACTTCTCTTTGTTTTCTTTGCGTTTTCATCGCGCCTTCTCTACCTACCACATGCGTTTTCCTTTTCTTTTCTTTTCATTTCTTTTTCTAATTCTTTAACAAGAAGAACTGTTAATATAAAACGTGAATAAAACTGTTAATGCTTCTATCGCCTCCCTTCCCTATGGATCGACCCGTTGAGCCAATGCTATAACGGAAGTATCGAGGGTATATTAGCACATATACGAGCTTCACATTGATTTCATAAATACACACTTTTTGAGTGCTAGTTTCGCCCCGATCAAATTTTTGGCGCCGTTGTCGGGGAACGGGAATGGTTTTGTTTTCACGTTTTTGTTAACATTTCTTCACTATTTTGGTGTGCAGGGTGATTAGTACACAAATGTGCATATTTTACCATATCATTCCCATGCATATTGCAAATAAATATATGATTTTTACTCATCTTCTCTATATTTTTACAGGTCCATAACTGAAATGAGAGAAAGCCCAATAATCACTTTAATTAGCAATAATAAAGAGATTAATTCCAAGCCCAAGATAAAGCCCAAATTTGAAATCAGAATCCAGAGAGATCCGCGCGCCAACTCAAGGTTCTAGAAGACCACGTGGCTAACAAAATTGTAACAACTTCGTACCAGAAAGTTGTTAGCCAACGGCCACGGATTTGCCGCGCCTACGCGGCAAAATCTGGCCATTCAATCCCAGATTTCTGCCACCTATCCACCTTCTGGAGAGTTCTCTCTGTGGGCTATAAATATCTGCACCTGACCTGCGAGAAAAGACTGAACAGAAGAAGAGAGAGAAGAGGATAGATCATTGTATTTTTGTAGGATTTTTCTCTAGGTTTTGTTTCTCTTAGTCTTCTTCTTCCCTAGAAATCTTTGCAAGAGAGAGATTGTAAGAGAGAGAGAGCTTGTGTAATCAAGGTGTGACAACTTGTGGAGCAAGGATTCATCCATTCTCTTCACTCTACTCAAGCAATTTCTAGTATTACTTTGCTTTCTTTACTTCTAGTTTTACTTTACTTGCAATTTTATTCATGCTTTGTTTTGCTTTTCTAATGGCAGTAGCTAATTCTTTCTTCTCATGGCTAGCTAACAACTTACCTTGCTAATTACTAACTCATGGGTGATTGCTATCTTTAATCTTGCAAAGTGTATGATCTTCTCTTCTCCGATGGGTTACTTTCATGCTTGGCTAGTATCTTGTTGTAATTCTCCATATGATTCATGTGTGCCTCATTTAGAGCCTTGTCTTAGAACAAGTGCCTTGATGGAACATGGAGATGGATCACCAAACATATGCTAATAGATGTACAACTTCTTCACTTTCAATTGATGTATGTTGTATCTTCTTCCTTAGCCTCCCTTGTGTGTCGCTCTTTTGATTCCATTATTGAAAGTCTACTTGTAGGCTAATGACATCTATGAAGTCTACAAGACAAGTCCAAGAATGATCCCCATCATCCAAGTGGGAAAGTAATTAGACCAACACGCAAGACATACATATGCCGATGAGTCAACATGAGGCAAGCATCACCATCACGGAGTTTAGTAAGTCTTTAGCAAGGAAGTAAGGTTAGCTAGCCATGGTTTTTTTCATCTTAAATTCTTTCAAAGTTTTACTTCTTTTAGTGTGAATACCAAATCCAATCTTGATTTTGATTTCTCTCGATTTCCATCATGAACATATCCATCCATTCTTTCATTCTTTTGTCATGATTCTTTTTTCTTTTAAAGCAAAGAAGAATTTCGTTTTACATCTTCACTACGGACCGTAACGCTTCTATCGCTAGCTCTCCCTGAGAATCGACTCGGTATAGCTCTATGCTATAACGGAGATAGGAAAGGGTATATTGATCTTTGAATACATTTGTGGAGCACTCGAGGGTTTTCTAAACCTTAACTCTTTCATTTGAATATCTATATTTGTGTGCAAATTAACTCCACAATACAACACCTTTCCCGTCTTAATCACAGGGCTAGCTTTATAGGAATTTAATATTGCAGAACCCCAATTAACATTGTAGCTCTCTGTTCTTGAAAGCAGGGACCCAGCTTCTAAAGAAAAGCCGCACAAACGCGACATTTGCCGCACCAACGCGGCTATTTGTAAACATTGTGTATCTTGTTGTACTGGGATGTGTGAATTGTAATAGCTAGTGGATATGTACTATTACTTTCAAGCTTTGATTGCCTACACACATAATAAACTAAAGAACTAAAATACGGTATTTGGACGCTTTTAAAACGGCTTAGACATTTGCATTTAGGCACGTGTCAATTCAATTCCAATATACTGTATTTTGTTCTGTTGTTTTGATCTGGATTGGGGTGTATATATGGCATTGCATAGAGCATAGGACAAACAGGTGGGTAATTTATCGCTTTGTGTTATATTCTTGTCAATATTGTACACTTGCACGAATTGAAATTAAGGGTAAAAACCCATACAAGATAAGGTGGGATTTCATCACCCTTCCTTAGCCCAAAAATCACCTCCCCACTCACACAACCCAAGCCCTAATAAAAATTGATAGACGTTGGCCCCTAGGGATATCTCAGACTCATTAAGAGATTGACCGAGGGTGAAACTTATTTTGAATCTTACTCTTGTGAAATCGGTGTCTAAGGTTGGGGATTAAGAGGTTACGCCTTGAAGATACCGTGATTTGGCGTAATTAAGGCCCGTTGCTTACGCACGGATACCTCCCACCGTATTTTGCCCCTACATGGCCGATTAGCTTGTGGTCAGATTCAAGCAACAACCTCCCCGAGTAATCAACCAGTTAGGAGTCGTTTAGGTCTAGGTCAACCCTACTATAGGCTTGGTTTTGATTTTGTCTTTTCTTTTTGTTTGTTGTTTGTTCTTTCTTTTTGTTTGTGATTGTTTGTGAAATGGAATTCAACAATAACAATTCTTTCAATCCAAATATGAATCCATATTTCACACTGACCCCATTTGTTTCGGATAATTCCAACCCGATTTTTCACAATATGAACCAACCAAATACACCGGGTTGGCCTTATCCGAATCAATACAACCTATACCCACAATCTTATGACTATAATTTTCAAAATAATTTCAACTCTTCACAGAGTCAATGGGGATTCACCTCCCCCGAGTTAAATTTTCAACCTCCTTGTCAATCATATTCACCTTGTTCACAATATTCATCCCCGATTCCACTTCCTATACTCCTTTTTCTGGACCTCCCATTGAAGAAAAATCTGAGTTAGAAAAGAGAGTAGAAGCCAATTTATAAGAGGTCGAGCGACTACTTCAGAAAAGGAAGGCCTCTCCAATTTCACAGTATTTTCAAGAGTCTTACTCAGTTTCACCTCCTCTTAATGAACAACCATCTTCCCTGAAAATAAGTAAGGAACTCTTATGTGAGTCCAAGCTTCAATCTCAAAACATTTTTGACTCACATTCTTCACAAAATTTTCAAAACCAAGATTCTTATACTCCCATTCTAGAGTATCCGCTTGCCGAAAAATCAAGTCTAGAAAAGAGGATAGAAATCTTGCAGGAGTCTGCATTACAATTTCAAAAATCTTCTTCTCAGTCTGTTGATAGGATGGAAACACAATTGAGTAAATTGGTCAACATTTTTAAGAATGAAGAATCTCTCTCTTCTCCACCTTTGACCAATTCAAATATCTCTAACTCTATCAATTTGACCCATGACTCCTATTGTTTTGGAAACCAAGATTCCTACACTCCTTTTCTAGAACAACCACTTGAAGATACATTACATCTAGAAAAGAGTATAGAAGTCTTGCAAGAGTCCGCACTAAAATTTCAAAAATTATCTGCCGAGTCTATCAATAGGTTAGAAACACAATTGAGTCAATTGGTTAACATTTATAGGAATGAGGAAACTCTATCTTATCAACCTTTGACCAATTCATCTATCCCTAACTCTATTGTTCTGACCCAGGACTCTTGTCATTTTGAACATCAAGATTCAATTTCAGCACACCCACCTGAACTTGTCCAAACTTCAAATCCCATTGACATTTTGGCAAGTTATCCTTTTCTTGAAATTGAACTTGAGCATGAATATGATCCTGAACTTCCACTTGGTAATTCAATTTCACTTCCTGATTCAATATTGACTGAGGTGTTTTTACCTGAATTCAGGCCTTTTCTCGAGTCAGTATTGGATCCTGTACCAGTCCATTGTGAAATTGAATCACCAATCTTTTATAATCATCATATTGAACTTGACCAATTTCATACTTTTGAAACTCCCATTGATAAATTGGCAAGTTCTCATTTTTATGGAATTGAACTCAATGAGGAATGTGATTTTGATCCTCAAAATTGTGATCCAGTTCAAATTCCTGAATCAATATTGACTCCTGTTTTGTTACCCAATTTGAGCAACATTTTAGAGTCAGTTTTGATTCTCATACCTGTCATTCCTGAACTTGAATCGCCAATCTTAGGAAGTCACATTCCATCATGGGGAAATAAATGTGGACTTGATTTTCATCTTCTTGATTTGGACCCACTTCCTGAACCAATCTCGACTCCCGAACCTTTACTTGACTTAAGTCTTTTTTCTGAGTCGGTATTAGTTCCTGTACTTCCTGAGTCCAAATCAATCATTCCATTCTGGGACAAGGGTCTTGATAAATTTGACTCTGAAATTATTTTAAAAATTTGAAAATTAGATGGGGTAAAACTCTTAATAAAAATCATACATATATACATCATTCTAGTGGGTTGTATTCTAGAGGTCTCTGGTGGATTCCTTCGGATTCCACGCACATTGGATTGGGCCGCATTTTGTGGACCAATCAGACCACCACCGGAACCACCACCTTGAGGTGATTTTTCCTTCCCTCTCTATTTATTTCATGCATACATACATCACGATGCATTGAGGACAATGCATGAGATAAGTGTGGGGGAGGGTTTACTAACATAGAGTTTTTAGATTTTCTTTCTTTTACACTTCTTTTAGGATACTTTTAGAAATCTTCCCTTTTTGTATAGGAATTTTCTCTTTCTTTAAAAACTTTTTGAAACAAGAGACAAAATTTTGGTCTATTTTTAAGAAAATTAAGATGATCTTAGAAATTAAGAAAGCCTTAATTATGACATCTTAAACCTAGTCGAAATAATAGATCTTGTTTAAAATTATAGGCTAAGTAAAATAAATTGGAGAGATAGTTTTATCTTGAATTTTTTTTGCCTTAGATAGTATGCACATCACACTTACACATTTTTGGGATGGAAACAAAAGACCTAAAATGCCATAAAAATAAATAAAAAGAAAAAAATATATATGAATAAAACATCACTTATTAAGCTAGATAATTATGCCTCAAGAAGCATGATTATTTACGCCTAACGGTGGTTAAAAGAAGCAAATAATCCCCTTTAGTTTTATGGCCTTGTTTACTCGAGTCCTTAAACCCGAGGGATGTTTTCTCATCTGGTGCCCTAGGACCTTCTGGTTTGGGAGTCATCGGTTAAAGGCTCGCTACATAGGTGAACTAGAAAGCCTAAGAAAAGTAAGGGAAGAAAAAAAGAAAAAAAAATAAATAATATATATATGAATGGCTTGATGGTTAGAGTTGAAATCCCAGAAATCTTCACTATCACAAAGTGCATATTATCTAGGTTTTATAAAAGATAAAATATTCAATCCAATTTTGAATTCTTATCTTAATTTAAGACAAGATCTTGCATAAAGACTAAGTTTAAGGAAGAATGATTTTGGTGGACTTATGACTTTAGATCGCTTATATTTTTGTAAAAATATTTCATAAACATGTCTCTCTTTCAAAATGCATTTTCAAAATACTAACATTTATCTTCTTTCTATGGATTTTGTGGGTACAATCCGCTGAAAACCCTCAGGAGACAACACTCCTCCTCTAGGATAACCTAGAGGTTTAACGGCTTGTTGCACACGCTCAGTGCAATCGCGTCACCTACGAAAGTGGTGTAATAACCTTTGTAGTATAGTTTTTCTTTTCTTGTTTTGCTCGGGACGAGCAAAAGATAAGTGTGGGGGTGTGATTAGTCTACAATTATGCATTATTATATCGCATTTTCCCACCGGTTTATGAATAAAATGTCGGTCTAAACCGTGTTTTGGTCTCTATTGCAGGTAAATCAAGAGTTTAAGGGCAAAGGAGTAATAAGTGCTTAATTAAATCCGCATTACTTGGAGGCCAAGCAAGGGAACATCTAGAAGATACGTCGAACCTAGACCTTTGCTCACGTCAGACGAATATTCGGGCGAAATTACTAGAAACAGAATATACCAGGAAGCTCCTAGAGCCAAGACAGATCCCCGCACCAAAACTAGGGAGTTATCTCCCTGGTTTGGCCGCGGATCCGCGGCTATTGCCGCGGATCCACGGCCCATTGGGGGGGCCACGCGTCGATTTTCGACGCGTGGCCCCATCTCGTCATCCAAAAGGTTCCTATGCCTATATAAACCCCTGTATTTGGCCAAAACGCGGGCAATTTTCGTTTTTAGGAGTAGTTTCTGATTTTTTTTCTATGTTTTAGGGTAGTGTAGGTAGGTGCTCTTCATTTCATTTCTCTTGTATTTTCTGTTCTTTTTAGATCATGTATTAGGGCTGAGAGATTCAGATAGAGATAGAGAGGGATTGATGTAATAAATGGTGACAATCTATGTAAAGGTGCCTCCTTTCTTCTCCGATGTAATCTTCTCCATCTTCTACATGATGCTTTGCTAACTTTTCTTCTACTCATGGCAATCTAACTACTAACCACTAACCATATAACCACTTACTTAATAATCTACATGAATCTAGTAGCTCTACAAGACCTTGCTCTTGCAATAGCCATTGATGGCTCATGATGATGGGTTCTAACATCTAACTTGCTAACTTGCTAACCAAGCTAACTTTCTCTTATTTCATGCTTGCTTTTAATAGTTTGTTGATCTAATGTTTGTATTAGCTTGCTCTTGATGCAAGTTTGAATGTGAAGAACCATCTTATTTGCCATGCTCTGTATCGTCTCTTGAAGCCAAGGATTAGTGATGGCCGAGAATCCATGTGAGGCAACTATCACTAAGAGGTTAACATGGTTAGTGGAGCAATTAGTAGTTAGTAGCCATGAGTTTTATTTTCCCTTATTTTAGAAATCAATTTCCAAAATTGTTTTTATCATTTTCATCGTTGTTTTCACCGCCATCTTTGTTTACCCTTGTTCCATCTTCTTTTCTATTTGTTTTCCAAACCACTTCTCTTTTGTTTTCTTCGCCGTTTTTATCGTGCCTTCTCCACCTACCACATGCTTGTTTTCCTTTTCTTTTCATTTCTTTTTCTAATTCTTTAACAAAGAAGAACTGTTAACAATCGACGTGAATAAAAACTGTTAATGCTTTTATCGCCTCCCTTCCCTGTGGATCGACCCGTTGAGCCAATGCTATAACGGAAGTATCGAGGGTATATTAGCACATATACGAGCTTCACATTGATTTCATGAATACACACTTTTTGAGTGCTATTTTCGCCCCGATCATACATGCTTCGCTAATTTTTTCTCATGGCAACTAACTACTAACCACTAACTTACTTACTCCTTACTTGATAATCCACATGAATCTAATAGCCTCTACTTGGCCTTTCTCTTGCAAGAGCCATTGATGGCTCATGATGATGGATTATAATACTCTAACATCCTAACTCTCTAATAAGCTAATATTACTTTATTTCATGCTTGCTCTTATTTAGTTTTGATAGTTTAAGTATAGCTTGCACTTGTTTGTTGAGTTTGCATGTGATGAGTTATCTTATACTTCATGCTTTGAGACGCTCTTGAACCAATGACTAGTGATGGCCAAGGATACATGTGAGGTAACTATCACTATGAGGTTAGCATGGTTAGTGGAGCCATTAGTAATAGTATCCATGAATTTTCTTTTCATTTTACTTTGTTTAGAAATACTATCAAAAATCACAAATATCTTCTCTTCTATGTTCCCACTTCTTCATGTTTTACCGTACTCTTGTCTTTTCACTTTTTGTTTTTGTTTTCTTTTGATTCTTTAAAACATTAAAGAAACTTTAACACACACGTGAACAAACCATGAAAGCTTCTATCACCTCCCGTCCTAGTGGATTCGACCCTTTTAGCCTCTATGCTATAACGAAAGTATCGAGGAAGCCAAAGCACACACATACTTTAACTCTTGATTTCAAAATGACACTTTTGTGCAGGGTTTTCCCCATCATAAGATGCGCGCCTAAAGCGTCTTTCCAAACTAAAAGAAGGGACACACTGACGATAGAGACGAAGTCTCCCTCTAAGCCCCAACCGGTTAGAGGGGGTAGCTATTCAAGCTAGCCGTGCGCCAACAAGCAGTTCTCTTTCAAGGACGAGCATGTCGATTTATTGTTCAAATTACTCAACAAGAGCAATAGACTGAAGCTTCCTGAAGCTAGACTTCTTGAGGAGGTGGGCAAGACCGATAACCCCAATTACTGCTCTACCACAAGATACTGGGGCACCCTATCAAAAGTTGTTACATCTTCAAAGATATCCTCCAAGTTTTGATTGATGCAGAGGTGCTCAAGCTCCACCCGGAGCAGAAGAAAGTAACAACTAATATGACGTTATTCTTTCAGTTCGGGATGCAGCCTCCAACGCTAGCTGGAGTAGTTCCTATTCTGAGAGGGAACTAAGAGTGGTCAACACAGATCCACACCACCAACGAGAGAAAGGTCTAGTACCTGTTTCTACTCCTCAGGGAGAGATCATGTGGATTTATCCCAATCTCGTGGAAAGGCCAGCAGTGGACTACTGTTACCAACAGGAAATCCAGCGGCAAAGCAAAAGTTTTGCCTTGCAATGTGGTGTGTGCTTTCCTCCCGGGAAGCAAAAACCGATGTCCCCTGATTCAGAGGAGGAGACAATCATTCTTGCTGCAGAACCGAATGCACCGCTCGTGGTACGGACTCGCTCGGGTCAGTCATACTTGAAGAAGTAGGACAAAATGATGGCAAATCCATCTAAACCCACCCCAGAGCTAACCAAGCAATCCACGAAGCAATCCGTGGAGAAAAAGGAGCTTCGATACGCCAAGGCTCTCCCAAAGGACAAAGCAGAAGGATTTTCATGACCTTACCACTTTGATGTTTGGACTCAACTGGCTAATATCTCAGCCAAGATCACCCTCTATGAGCTCCTGAGATTGTCCAAGTCAACAAGAGAAGATCTGAGAGAAGATTTAGCCGATGCTGAAGCCTTCATAGCCCGGATTCTGGCTAAACCAGAGGAGGAAGATGAAAAAAACTGTCTCCATGCCTCCCAATATGTCCCCTGCATAACTTTCACTCCAGATGACATGCAGGTTAAGGGAAAATATGATAAGCCAATGTACTTCACAGGGTATATTGGATCATCTGAAGTGAGCCGCATTCAGGTGGATCCAGGATCTGCGTTGAGCATCATGCCCTGTCGGGTCATGCATCACTTGGGAATCCCCAATCACCAATTGACGCTACCCAAACTACCATTTACGACTTCAACGCCAATGATACGCGCCCAATGGGAAAGATTAAACTCAAATGTCAGATCGGGGACCTAAGATTCGAGGTGACGTGCTATGTTATTGACGCCAATACCTCGTACAATTTGTTGTTGGGATGACCTTGAATTCATCACAACTCCATTGTCCCCTCCACTCCCCATCAAATCATGAAGTATGTTGACGGAGATGGAAAAGTCCGAACATTAGTCGCCGAAATGCATCCGTTTAAGGGGGTAGAGAACTACTTCACAGACTCCATCCTATACCAGGATTCTCTAGAAGTAGACGAGAATTTCCAGCCAGAGGAACTAGATTCTGGTAATGAAGCTGATATTGAGCCAGAGGCAGAAGCATAATATCTTTGGGAGCTAAATCCTCTTGTATTGAGTGTTAATAAGCTCGATGATAATAACACCGCCAATGATACAGGCGAGTGGTATATTAATAAAGAGTTAGATTTGACTTATTTTTCTGTATTTGCTTCTAATTCTGTACCATCTATACTAGTATCGATGTAGATGATGACCCCTGATCGGCAATAGATGCCCTGTCATTATTGCATACACTAGTGAGATCATTCCTCACGATGTATCAAAGTGTCAGCGATGTGCGAGGATCCTTCTTCGAGGTCCCAGTAGGACGCAAAGGTCAAAAATTGATCTTTTTCGGAAGAGTTGAGTCCAAACCAACAATTCACGAAGACTTGAAAAGCGAAACTAAACTTTCTCAGTTCTCTCATTACGAGCCAAATGTGCTTAAAATGATAGAGAACATAGGGTATGACCTAGCAAGTTATCCTAGCTTGAACTTTGGCAGAGGAAGGCAAACACTACTTCGATCCTTCATTCCAAAAGGGAAAGCCCCTGACTATTATCACTGAACTCAGAGGGGGCTGGGCTATGTGTCAACTCCAATCTCGTTAGCCTCTGATATGAAGAGTCATTATATCATGACCACTCGTCAGGCATATCATCATGCGAGTCAGATGTCAGTATTGGCAACATCTTCAAAGACCTTCGATAAATATGGTTTCAACAAGCCACCGAAGGCAAACACTACTTCAATTCTTTGTTCCAAAGGGCAAGCCCCTGACTATTATCACCAAACTCGAAGGGGATTGGGTTATGTGTCAACTCTAAGCCCGTCAGCCTCTAAGTCTGAAGAGTCATTATATCATGACCACTCATCAGGCACGTCATCATGGGAGTCAGATGTCAGTGTTGACAACATCTTCAAAGACCTTTCGGTAAACATGGTTTCAACAAGCCACCCGAAAGATAGAGATAGAGAAATGATCTAGTCAGATATAGATTCTTAGATCAAACACCTAAATCTCTCTAGGATATTCACTTTGAACAACGCGAATCACCCACAGAGGATAAGGTAACCCAGATTAATCTGGGGAATGAGGCCAATCCTAAGCCTATCTTTATAAGTGAAATCTTATCACCACCTGAGAAGGAAGATCTAATATCTCTTGTGCGAGAGTATATAGATGTTTTTGCTTGGAACTATGAGGATATGCCTGGGCTCGACCCTCCGGTGGTTATGTATCGCCTCAACATCAATTAGGACATAAAGCCCGATGAGACATAACAACAACAACGATTTTGCCCAGAATAATGAAAGCAATTCAGTCAGAAGTCTAAAAGCTCATAGACTCTGGTTTCATCAGGGAAGAACAACACCCTGATTAGGTAGCCAATATCATCCTCGTCACCAAAAGAATGGGAAGATTTAAGTTTGTATTGATTTTCATGATCTAAATGAAACTTGTCCTAAAGATGAGTTCCCCTTTCCACTCATGGATGTCATGATCGACAACACGTGTGGGTTTGAACGAATATCTTTCATGAATGGATTCTCTGGATATAATGAACATAAGATGTACCCTGACGATGAGAAGTATACATCCTTCAGAAAACCACTAGGGGTGTATTGCTATACTATAATGCCCTTCGGATTGAAGAATGCAGGGACGACATACCAGAGAGATATGATGCAATTTTCCACGAGGATATACACAAAACGGTGGAATACTATGTAGATGATATTGCAGTAAAGAGCCGTGCCAAAGACGATCACATAGCAGATCTGAAGACAATATTCGATATCATATGGGCGCATCAATTGAAGATGACTTACACCAAATTCTTTCTGGGGGTAGCCAATAGTAAATTCTTCGGCTTCGTTTTATTATCCAAAGGAATCCACCTCGACTCAGAGAAAGTATGCGCCATCCAAGAAATGCATCTCCAAAGAACCTTAGAGAGCCTAGAGGATTGCAATGGCGACTAGCCTACATCCGGAGGTTTATCTCAAACCTCTCGGGATGATGCCTACTCTTCACCAAATTGATGAAGAAGGGTGTTTCATTCATCTGGGATGATGCTTGCAAACAAGCGTTCGAGGAAATCAAGCGGTATCTCATGCAACCACCAGTGCTCACAGCTCTGGTGTCAGGAAAACCTTTACTGATATACGTTTGAGCTATGGATCATTCTCTAGGAGTTTTACTAGCCCAGAATAATGATCAGGGACACGAGCAAGCAATCTACTACCTGAGTAGAACTATGATCGGAGCTGAACATCGATACAACCCGGTCGAAAAGGAATGCTTGACGTTGGTGTTCTCTATCTAGAAGATGCGTATTACCTGGTGGGTCAAACCATTTATGTCATATCAAAAGTCAATTCTTTAAAATTTCTTATGTGAAGCCATCATCGCTGAATGGTCGATTGGCAAAATGGGCCATATTGCTCTCCCAATATGAGATGTAATTTCTGCCACAAAGAACTAAGAAAGGATAGACAGTGGCAGGCTTCTTAGCTGAATATCCAGATTCAAGAGCGATTAAACTTTATGAAGATCTTCCAGATGAAGTAACTGAAGCTTGTATGACTCAAGCGACTTTCGAAGAATAGGTGTGGCAACTTTTCTTCGACGGCGCATCAAGAACGGGTCCTCGAGGAAATACATGGCAGGAGTGGGGGTAGTACTTATCTCCCCACAAAACTATGTAATCCTTCGTGCATTCTCATTAACTGAGTCATGTTTCAATAATGTGGCAAAATACAATGCTCTCTTGTTCGGGATGCAAATAGCTGATGTAATTGGCGTTAAAAATCTCGAAGCATACGATGATTTAAAGCTCATCGTTAATCATGTTCGCCGGGAGTATGAAGTCAGGTATCAAGACTTAGTACTCTATCACAATGCAATAATCCACATGGCAGAGAAGTTCAGAAACTTCTACATTGATCATGTACCTCGCCAGCAAAATGTGCATGCAGATGCACTAGCATCCCTCATCGCGTCCTTGGCTCTTCTTGTCGGAACGGCGGAGAAAGTACTCGTCTACAACAATGACTTTTCCGAAACTCGCCCTTGATGGTGATCAAATTCCAGCAGGAAACCTTCAAACCAAAGAAGCTCTAGAGATTTCAGCAGGTCGAGAGCTTAGAGATTGGCGATTCCGTACATCGACTACGCATTGTAAGACATTCTGCCTGATGACCCTAAAGAGGCAGCTTCCATTAAGAGGAAAGCCTCTAAATTCTACTAGAATGATACTATATCACTGATCATATGATAGAATACTCCTCCGCTGCTTGTCACAAAAAGAGGCACATGTGTAAGATCACCTAGAGGGGGGGGGTGAATAGGTGATGGCTAATCTAATGGTCACTTGTGAACAAATAATGCGGAATTAAAACTAAGTTGACCAAATTAAAGTTTCTTTTAATTAAACACTTATGTATAACTCAAGAGTGTTGCCGAATTCCCCTTGCGAGGCTCTGGACAAGCTCCTCTAGATTCCCCTTGAATGGGTTGAGGTGCCGCGTTGGCTCTCTTGGTTGAATACTAGTGTTAACAACAATCCCACGCAATTATATATCAATTAAGCACAAGGGTATATATCATGCATATATAAGATGAACACAATGAAAGTAAATGCAAGATATAAAAGAGACAAAGAGAGAGAGAGGGAAGAGTAAGCAATCGCAAACACAAAGGGTTTGTTTCGAGGTTCGAGCACACTTGCTCTACATCCCCGCCTTCGACACACGAAGGATTTCACTATGTAAGATCCCACCGGATCTCTCCTCGGTGCCGTACACCTACAAACCCTCGGACTCCCAAGTCCCGTACACACGCAAGTCCACCGACTCGCCGAGGCCGTACCTCTACCACCAAGAGTTCACAACCGAACTCCAACCACCAACAACGAGCACACTTGCCCGTTTCCTCAAATACAAAGAAAAGATCTCTTTGATGATCACAACACTTGATCACCTAAAGAGCACTCTCACTACAACACACCTATAGGAATATCTAGCAATGGATAGCTCAAGTGTGGTGTGAGAAAAGCAAGGAAAGACTATGGTGAAAAACTCAAAGAATCACTTAACACTCTCTTGATAAAAACTCCCTTTAAGATGGGAAATATTTGCACTCAAATATGTGGAGAGAACTTCTGAAATCAGTTGGAAAAACTAGCTCAAAGGTCTCCAAAATCTTCTGCCTAAAACAAGTGACAAGACCCCTTTTATAGGGCTGCCAGAAAATAGATCCGTTGGGGTTCTGTCAGAGCTGGCGGTCGACCGCCGGTCGACCGGCCAACGGTCATTTTTCTGACCGTTGCAGCCACCGGTCGACTGGTGAGTCGACCGCTCTTCTGGAAAGAACTGTCGGTCGACCGATCCGGTCGACTGGCAATTTCCAGAGAGCAACAGGTTTGGGTCGGTCGAGTCCCGGTCGAGTCCCGGTCGACTGATACGCACATGCACAAAACTGTGCATGTCGGTCGAGTGCCGGTCGACTGCCGGTCGACCGGTCACTGAGAAATTCTGAAAAATCAGAACTTCCAGGACCTGGAAAATTTGGATTTGGTTTTGGGTCTTGGATAAAATGTTTTGGTCTTGAAAAATCATAGAGTATGAGCATGTGTCATACTACTAACAAGGTAAAATACTTGGTAAAAATTCTTTTGATAAAAACTTAATTTTCCATGAAATGTTTTTCCAAACCTTTATCAAATACAAAAACAAGATATTTGAGTCCATTTAAAAGCATAGTGTGTATGGATATGATCCACTCCACAATCAATATGAAATATCTATGTTTTTGAAATCTAGTATACAACTTGGTTTTGGTTAAAGAATATACATGATAGAAATACCAAAAACCAACAAATATTTTGTCTCAAAGAAAATCTTTTTCTAAAATAAAAGTTCTTTTCTAAAAACAAAATCTTTTATGAAATCAATTAAATCAAGAGTTCTATCAAGAGTGTGTGTGTGTGATATAACTTGAGCAATCCACCAACTATCTATCCTTTACATTTTTACTAAAACAAACAAAAAACAAATTCTATACCTAGACCCAAGTCTTCAACTTCTTGAAGTCTTCCCTTGAAGGCTTCTCATCTTCTTGACTTGGTCCAAGCTTGATCCAAAACTTCCTTGGATCACCACATGCAAGCTCCAAATCTTGTTCTTTTATCCTTTGTTGAGCTATGCACCTACTAAGATCTTGATCATGAATCTGTCACTAATTAAACACAAGATCATTAGTAACTATAACTACATGAGTTGATCATCATCAAAACTAGGGTGAAGGGCCTTTGGGCCAACAATCTCCCCCTTTTTCAAAAATGTGTATATAAATCCTCTGATTAAGCTGGGTATTTATGCCTCATGAAGCATAAGTATTCACGCCTAAAAAGAGTACATCGTATAAATAAAAACCTTGGTTTCGTGGCCTTATCTGCTCGAGTGTTTAAGTCCTTAGGGGTGTTTTCTCACCTGGTTCCCTAAAACTGTCTGGTTTGGGTGTCACCGACTGAATGCTCGTTACATGGGCAGATTAGAAAGCCTAATGAAATTGAGAAATAAATTTCACCAAAAATAAATAAATATAAGGCATAGAAGTTAATGTTAAAGAACCCTTAGTCAACTTCACAGTCACGATGGTGCATACGACTCAGGGTAAATTAATAGACTACATGAGAATTACAATTTGACGCCTTACTTTAATTGATGACATATTTTTGAATAGAGACTAAGTTTAGTGATTGGTCACAAATGTTGCATATTTAGAAACATATTTCCATACTTATTTTAGAATAAAAGCCTGCATTATCCTAATTAATTGCTTAATTTATTTGCAGGCCCAATCCTTGAAGAGATGACGTGAAATGAGCCCAAAAGCCCACCAGAATTCTGAATTAAATCAGAATTAATTCGCACATACTAAATCAGGGCAAAATCAAGAGGTTGAAACCGGTTGAGAAGAATCCTCTCAGAATCGATCGGTTAAAGCCAAGAATCCAAGGCTATTTCGTCAGAATCCAGGACTCAAACGAAGAAACAAACTGAAGATAAAAGCAGGAAATCGAACCGGGGAGACCCACCAACAGGGTGTGGCCATCTGGCCACACCCTTGCCGCAAAAACGCGGCAAAAGCCGCGTTTTGCGGCATTGTTGGGGAGTTAGGGGAAGCGTGAACTTCCCCGACCTCCCCGGGATCTTATGGTTAGGGTTTTTGGTCTATAAAAGGGCAATTGTTGTGCTGAAATGAGGACCATGCAGAGATTAGGATTTAGCTTAGTTTTCATTTCTTAGTTTAGGTTTTTAGTCTTTCTTTTTATGTAATTTTAGGTTTCATTTATGTAATTCAGAGGAGATCGACTTGCATCGAAGAACAAGACTGAAGCTTGAGCTGGAGTGACACCGGTGTAAGACTTATTTCTTTTCTTTGATTGTAATGGAATCGAATCGATGTTCTTTTTGTGTATGTACTTCTATTTAGTCTTCTTCTTCTTCTTCTTTTCTATTTTACTCTTCTTTTTCGTACAATCGTCTTCCAAGTAAGTCTAGAAGCATCGAAAGAGCCTTGCCATTGCGAGTGCCATCGATAGCTCATGACGATGGAGTAGAGTCTCTCTCTGTATCATTTCATTCTTGAAGTAGTCTTGATGATGTAATGTGGATGAAGACCAACACTCAAATCTTATGGGCTATGCGCTGAATGCCTCTAATTCAAGGTAACTTCGTAGCTAAGATCTCAAGGTAAGCATTTGACGAAAAGAAGGTAAGTAACTCTTTTATTTCTTTCTTTCATTTCTGTAAAGTAAATCACAAACACCACTTCTTCCAAACCGTTTTCATTCTTTCTTCTCCACTCATTCCATTTGTACATAGTCGCTTTTTATCGTTTTCTGATTTTCCACCTTCTTCATCCTTCGCTTTCTTCTTAACTTTAACCTTTAACTTTCTTTTTCTTTTTCTTAACTTTAAAAACAGAGAAGAACTTTCTTTTGTTTTCTTAACGATTTCAATAAAGACACGTAAAGCTTCCATCGCAAACCCTCCTTGTGGATCACGACCCGCATAGCCACTTGCTATAGCGGAAGAATTGAGCACTTGCACATATTTGTTTTAAGTTCTGAAATCTCATATTTTTTGTGCAGGTTTAGCTTCAATCAAATTTTGGCGCCGTTGCCGGGGAGGGTAACATGTTTTTTATTGAAATCTGAAATTTTTTTTTGAAATCTGAATTTTTTTTAGAACTAAACGAATTTTCCTCTCTGTTGCAGGTTCAGGGCAAGCAAAGCTAAAATTTAAGGTTGCAGTAACATATAAGTGGCCTTGGGCCTTTGCTATAGAAAGCAGAGACCAAGGGCCCTCTGAATTGCCGCATTTCCACGGCAAAAGCCGCGGATCCGCGGCAAGGACGAGTTGACTACTAACAGATTTTTGCAGGGCTGCTAGCTTTGCAAATTATAGTTTTCTGCAATTATTTATTTCTTATATGCCATCACAAAAACCTGCTAATAATCAACAGTAAAAAGTTTGTTGCAAAAGTTAAAAATTGATTAGACGTTTGCATTTTAGGCACGCGTTCTTTTCAATTCATTTATTTTTTTACTGTTGAAGAGTGCTGGAGACAAGGTATGTAAGCATAGCATATAGCATAGGAAACATTCTTGGGTGATATTTGCTTTTGAATGTTACTTTCTTTATCTTGCACACCTTGCACAAAATCATCTTAAGGGCACTAACCCATAACAAGATAAGGTGGGGATTTAATCACCCTTCCTTAGCCCAAAAATCACATTCCAAGCACTCACTAACCCAAGCCTAACTTAAAATGAGTAGACGTTGGCCCTAGGGACATCTCGGACTCAATTAGGAGATTATCCTAAGGGGGAAAGGTGTTGGAACTTGACTCTTGTCAAATCAGTGTCTAGGAAAGGGATTAAGGGCCGAAAGCCCGAAGGTTGGTGGTTATTTAATTAAGGAACGTCTTTTGACGGAAAACCTCCCACCAACCTTGCCCTGACCTGGCTGATTAGCTTGTGGTCAAAGTCTACATTAAACCTCCTATGGAAAGTCTAACCAGTTAGGAGTCGTCTAGGTCTAGGTCTACCCTAACTTAGGTTAGAAATTTTTTCTTTCTTGTTTGTTTATTTGTGTGTTTTTCTTTCTTTTTGTATTCCATTGTGTGATATGGCTTATAATAATAATTTTTCCAACTATAATAATAATCCATATTATACATCAAACTCTTTTTCGGATATTACCAACCCGACATATCATGACTTTAACCAACCTAGTGTGCCGGATTGGTCTTATCCGAATCCATATAACCCATGTCCCCCATCGTATGACTATAATTTCCATAACGATTTCAACTCTTCACAGAGTCAGTGGGGATTCACCTACCCCGAGTCTAATTTTCAACCACAGTGTCCTCCTTCTCCACCTAGTCTACACTATTTTCAAGAGTCATACTCAGTTCCACCAGTCCAAAATAGAAAACCATCAATTTTGGAAATGAGTATGCGTGAGTCCAAACACAAATCCCAAAATCTGATGGACTCACAATTTCATTACCATTTCCAAGACAATTCTTCATCTTTTCATCAAAATAATGAACCTATCAACTATGAAAAGATGCTTGAAGCCATGACTCAGGCTCAAAACACTCGTAATCGTGACATAGATATGATGGTCGAATCTCTACGTTCCCACCGTCCTGATGTCACTTACCATTCTGTTAGAGCCGAAGAGTCATGTTGTTTTGGAAATCAAGATTCTATTTCAGAACAACCATGTGAACTTGCCCAAACTCTAAATTTTGAAAAAGATATTGATAGTTTGGCTAGTTTTCCTTTTCTTGAAATAGAACTTGAAAATGATTATGATCCTGAACCCCAACTTAGAGATTCAATTCTATTTCCTGATTCGATTATGACTCCGGTATCTTCACCTGACTTCAATCTTTTCCCGGAGTCAACATTGGATCCTGTACCAATTCATAAAGAAATTGAATCACCCATCTTTGAGGATCATGTTGAACTTGACCAACTTTATAATTTTGAAAGTCCCATGGATAAATTGGCAAGTTCTCCAATTTTTGATATTGAACTCAATGAGATATGTGACCTAGATTCTCACATATGTGATCCAGTTCAACTTTCTGAATCAATATTGACTCCTGTTGTGTTACCGAACTTGAGTAATATTTTAGAGTCAGTTTTGATTCCTCCACCTATCATTCCTGAACTGGAATCACCCACATTAAGTCACATTCTATTGTTAGACAATACATGTGGACTAGAGTTTCAACTTCTTGACTTGGACCCGCTTCTTAAACCAAATTCGACTCCTGAACCTTTACTTGACTTAAGTCACCTTCCCGAGTCGGTATTAGTTCCTGTCCTTCCTGAGTCCAAGTCAACTGTTCTATCATTTCATACTCCATTCTGGGACGAGGTGGTTGACAAATTTGACTCCGAAATTCGTTATGAAATATGGAAATTAGATGGGGTAAAATATTTAATAAAGATCCTTCATGGATTTATCTTTTTAATGGGTTATATTAAAGATAGTGCTGGTGGGTTCCTTCGAGACCCAAGAAAAGTTGATTGGGCCGCGTTTCGTGGACCAATCAGACCACCACCGGAACCACCACCTTAAGGTAACACTTTCCTTCCCTGTCGTCTTTTTCATGTATCTATGCATTAATTCATACATTGAGGACAATGCATGAGATAGGTGTGGGGGAGGGTCTAACATAACTTTTCTTTTTCTTTAAAATAAAAAAATAAAAAATAAAAAATAAAAAAATTGACATTTTTTCTTTACTTTTAAAAACTTTTTGAAAAATAGAAACAATATTTTGACTTATTTTTGTAAGAAATTAAGTTAATTTTAAGGAATAGGAAAATCCAAATTAGGATTTCTTATACTTGGTCAAAATAAGATTATTTGTTTGATTTATAGAGTTAGGAAGATAATTTGTCAAAGTAATTTAGTCTTGATCTTTACCTTGATGAAATATGCACACTTCATACACTTACACACTTAGGGTTCAAAAACAAAGATCCTTATGCCTTATAAAAAATATATATATATATAAATAAATCTAATTATTGATTAGCTAGGTGCTTTGGCCTAAGCAAGCCTTAGTATTTATGCAAAAGATGATTAGAAAAGTTTGAAAAGAAAAAAAAACAAGTCTAATTATTGATTAGCTAGGTGTTTTGGCCTAAGAAAGTCTTAGTATTTATGCAAAAGATAATTAGATGAGTTTGGAAAAAAAAATGTGTATCCTCTGATTAAGCTGGGTATTTATGCCTCATGAAGCATAAGTGTTCACGCCTAAAAGGGGTGCATCATATAAATAAAAACCTTGGTTTCGTGGCCTTATCTGCTCGAGTATTTAAGTCCTTAGGGGTGTTTTCTCACCTGGTGCCCTAAAACCGTCCGGTTTGGGTGTCACCGACTGAATGCTCGTTACATGGGCAGATTAGAAAGCCTAATGAAATTGAGGAATAAAACAAAAAAAAAGTATATATAAATAAATAAATAAGGCATAAGAGTTAGAGTTAATGAACCCTTAGTCAAAATTTTCACAGTCACAAGGTGCATATGACTTAGGGTAAAGTAATAGACTAGATGAGAAGTACAATTTGACTCCTTACTTTGATTGATAACAAATTTTTGAATAGAGACTAAGTTTAGGAATGAAAAATTCGGGTTTCCTATAACTTATAGATTTCTTAGATCTTACAATCATATTTCAAATATTTTTCTCTCTCAAAATGCTTTTCGAAAATACTAACTCTTTATTTCCCTTTCTTTATGGATTTTGTGGGTGCAATCCGCTGAAAACCCTCACGAGATAAAACTCGTCCTCTAGGGGGAACCTAGAGGTTTAACGGCTTGTTGCACATGCTCAGTGCAATCGCGTGACCTGCGAAAGTGGTCTAATAATCCTTAGTATAGTTTAGTTGTTTTGCTCGAGGACGAGCAAAAGATAGGTATGGGGGTGTGATTGGTCACAAATGTTGCATATTTAGAAACATATTTCCATACTTATTTTAGAATAAAAGCCTGCATTATCCTAATTAATTGCTTAATTTATTTGCAGGCCCAATCCTTGAAGAGATGACGTGAAATGAGCCCAAAAGCCCACCAGAATTCTGAATTAAATCAGAATTAATTCGCACATACTAAATCAGGGCAAAATCAAGAGGTTGAAACCGGTTGAGAAGAATCCTCTCAGAATCGATCGGTTAAAGCCAAGAATCCAAGGCCATTTCGTCAGAATCCAGGACTCAAACGAAGAAACAAACTGAAGATAAAAGCAGGAAATCGAACCGGAGAGACCCACCAACAGGGTGTGGCCACCTGGCCACACCCTTGCCGCAAAAACGCGACAAAAGCCGCGTTTTTGCGGCATTGTTGGGGAGTTAGGGGAAGCGTGAACTTCCCCGACCTCCCCGGGATCTTATGGTTAGGGTTTTTGGTCTATAAAAGGGCAATTGTTGTGCTGAAATGAGGACCATGCAGAGATTAGGATTTAGCTTAGTTTTCATTTCTTAGTTTAGGTTTTTAGTCTTTCTTTTTATGTAATTTTAGGTTTCATTTATGTAATTCAGAGGAGATCGACTTGCATCGAAGAACAAGACTGAAGCTTGAGCTGGAGTGACACCGGTGTAAGACTTATTTCTTTTCTTTGATTGTAATGGAATCGAATCGATGTTCTTTTTGTGTATGTACTTCTATTTAGTCTTCTTCTTCTTCTTCTTTTCTATTTTATTCTTCTTTTTCGTACAATCGTCTTCCAAGTGAGTCTAGAAGTATCGAAAGAGCCTTGCCATTGCGAGTGCCATCGATAGCTCATGACGATGGAGTAGAGTCTCTCTCTGTATCATTTCATTCTTGAAGTAGTCTTGATGATGTAATGTGGATGAAGACCAACACTCAAATCTTATGGGCTATGCGCTGAATGCCTCTAATTCAAGGTAACTTCGTAGCTAAGATCTCAAGGTAAGCATTTGACGAAAAGAAGGTAAGTAACTCTTTTATTTCTTTCTTTCATTTCTGTAAAGTAAATCACAAACACCACTTCTTCCAAACCATTTTCATTCTTTCTTCTCCACTCATTCCATTTGTACATAGTCGCTTTTTATCGTTTTCTGATTTTCCACCTTCTTCATCCTTCGCTTTCTTCTTAACTTTAACCTTTAACTTTCTTTTTCTTTTTCTTAACTTTAAAAACAGAGAAGAACTTTCTTTTGTTTTCTTAACGATTTCAATAAAGACACGTAAAACTTTCATCGCAAACCCTCCTTGTGGATCACGACCCGCATAGCCACTTGCTATAGCGGAAGAATTGAGCACTTGCACATATTTGTTTTAAGTTCTGTAATCTCGTATTTTTTGTGCAGGTTTAGCTTCAATCATTTAGGAATAAAAAATTTGATATTCCTATAACTTATAGATTACTTAAAGCCTTACAAATATACTTCAAATATTTTCTCTTCTCAAAATGCTTTTCGAAAATACTAACTTTTTTTTCTCTTTCTTTTTTGGATTTTGTGGGTGCAGTCTACTGAAAACCCTCACGAGACAAAACTCGTCCTCTAGGGGTAACCTAGAGGTTTAACGGCTTGTTGCACATGCTCAGTGCAATCGAGTAACCTGTGAAAGTGGTCTAATAATTGATTAGAAATAGTCTGATGTTTTGCTCGAAGGCGAGCAAAAGATAAGTGTGGGGGTGTGATTAGTCACGTATATTGCATTTCATTATCACCTTACCATGCTTTTTAGCTAATAAATCCTATTAATAAATTTTCTTTTTCTTTGCTAAATGTAGGCCCAAGTGCTTAAAGAAAGAAAAGAGAAACAAGCCCAAAAGCCCACCAAATTCTGAATTAATTCAGAATAAATTCGAAATGAAGAAATCAGGGCTAAATCTTTGCATATCAAGAGGTTGAGAAGAATCCTCCCTGAATCGAGCGATTAAAACCACACAATCAAAAGCTGTTTCGTCAACGTTTGGATCATAAACAAGAAAACCAGCAGAAGATACGGGCTAAACACCAAACCAGGGATCTCCCCCCTTTTGGTGTGGCCACCTGGCCACACCAGGGCCGCGAAAACGCGGCCCAAGCCGCGTTTCTGCGGCCAAACAGATTCAGTTGGGGGAGCGTTTGCTCCCCCAATCTTCCCGGGATCCTCCTTGTATGGTTTTTGGTTATAAATACTGGTTTTAGCAAGGAAAAAGGCAGCGAAGACTAGGATTAAGTTTTGTATTTATTTTCTTAGGATTTAGGCTCTTTGTTAGCTAGCACAAAAGTTGTAATCTTGTTTTTTTACTTTGTAGTCCAGTATAGAGGAACTGAGAGCTTGTACTTGAAGATTGAAGTGACAGCAATACAAGAATCAAGCCACATTTCCTTCCACTCTTGTTTCGGTATGTCGTGCATTATTTTGCTTTCTTCTTCGTTTTCTATGAATAACTAAACGGTTTTCTGGGCTCGCTATCGTAACTCTCTTTTACTCTCTTTCTCTCCTGTTTTTAAAAGAAAAGGACCCGATGACTCATATGAATGCCTTACTTAAAAGCCTTTCTTTTTGAAAGTGTTCTTGAAGGCACATGAGGATGGGTTTGGATTGTTGAATTCTAACTTCTTTCATGAACATCTCTTGAATTATTTTTACTTCATTCTTGCTTCTTCGCGCTTGATGTTTTAATATTCAATTCTCATGATTTCTTGAAGAAAAGATTCAACTCTTCTAACCATCTTATGTGCTTTACTTAAAGCTTTCTAAGAATCAACTTTAAGTTTTGCAAATGATCACTTGAGGCACTTAACATTTTAAGAGAAGAATGAACAATTGAGTAGTGAGATAGTGAGCCCAGATTTGCTTTCTTACTATAAAAACAACCAAAACAATTCTCAAGCTTTCTAAATCACCTTCTCCAAAACCTTTTCTAAAAGTTGCAATTTTTCTTTTAATCATTTCTATCTTTTCATTCTCTTTTTCATAAAAAACGAACACAATTCCTTGTTTCTAAACGATTCACCGAAAAGCTTCCATCGCATCCCTCCTTGTGGACACGACTTGTTAGCCACAAGCTACACGGTAAATTCTTAAACTCATTGATTGTTCTTTCTTTTAGCAATCAAAGAACATCATGCAGTTTAGGCAAGAACTGAGCGAACCATTTTGGAGATACTTTGAGCGATTCAAAGATCTCCTAGCTCAGTGCCCTCATCATGGCGTGGAGAAATGGCGTCAGTGCCAGATTCTCTACGATGGTCTAGATTATCAGACGAAGACCCTGTTAGAAACGATGTGTCAGGGAGGGTTCTTACAGAAGGATGAGAATCAGGGTTGGGATTTATTTGAGGATTTAGCGGAGAAAACCCTGCAATGGGAGCCAGCCTTGGAAAAACCTAGGAATTCACAATCTATAGCTTTAAGAGGAGGGCTCCTATCTCTAGAATCATCCATAGCTGCCGAGGCTAAGATTGCTACCCTAATGAGAAGGATAGAGGCTCTGGAAACTAAAGAGCCTGCCAATGTCAACCAGATCAACCCACCACTAATTCACAATCCGGGTTGTTCGTACTGTCAGGCACCAAACCATATCTTTGAAGAGTGCTATGTTTTTCATGCCCAGCAAGTGCCACCGAAACACATAAACGCGGCTTACTCATGGCCGCCTTACAACCCCTACTCACAGATATACAATCCCGGTTAGAGGAATCACCCAAATTTCTCTTGGACCCAAAATAATCCTCCTAGGCCTACTTTCTCCAACAATTTTCACCATCCAACTCCTCCACCACCTTTTCCCAGTCAAGCCCCATCTTCCTCCTTCTAAAGCTCACTAATGGAAAAGAAAATCAGTAAATTGGAGGAGAGCATAGCGGCTTTCATGAAGTCCCAAACTGCTTTTATGCAAAACCAGGGACAAACTCTGAACAATCATTCACAGGCTATATCGAGATTGAAAATGCAGATGAGCCAGTTAGCTTGAAAGACCAAAAGGTATTTTGCCTAGTCAGCCGCTAGTTAACCTAAAAACCTCCAATCAAGCATATGAAATTCAGGATCCATCGATTAACCAGTGCAATGTTGTTCACACACTGCGATCTGGAAACAAGGTAGACAACCAGGCTACCAACAGAAAAGTTCAGTCCATCCTAATCCCACTACAGCCTCCACCTCTGCTAGTTCCTCCCAATCCGCTCCACAAACATCTGACGAGGACAAAACTGCTAAACAAGTTCATAAGCCTGTAGCACCCTTTCCCAATAGGCTTAGGAACAACAATAAGAATATGCATATGGAGAAATTGCTAGAGATGTTCAACCAGGTCAAATTGAATGTGCCACTTCTTGACGCTATCCAACAAGTCCCGACTTATGCCAAATTTCTTAAGGATATGTGTACGAAAAAGAGAAAGACCAATGTGCCCAAGAAAGTGTTCTTGGCAACCAATATAAGCAAAATTCTGTCTGGTCCCATTCCGGTGAAATACAAGGATCCCAGATGTCCCACCATTTCCTGCACCATAGGACAGACCGAAATCAGTAGAGCACTTCTTGACCTGGGAGCAAGTATCAACTTGCTACCTCTCTCAGTATACCAGCAACTTGGGTTGGGCGAGCTAAGCCCAACTCAAGTCACCATTCAACTAGCTGACCGATCTGTGAAGATCCCGAAGGGGGAAATCACAGACGTCCTTATCCGGGTAGGGGATTTTATTTACCCCGTTGACTTCATTGTGCTTAAAACCCAACCTGTGTCCAATCTTAAGTCTCAAACTCCCGTCATCTTAGGGCGCCCATTCCTTGCTACAGCCAATGCCATAATCAACTGTAGGAACGGGTCCATGCGATTAACTTTTGGAGACATGACGAAGGAAGTCAATGTCTTCAATCTTGGAAGACAACCTAGGGATGTCAATGATCAGACGTTTGAGGTCAATTCTATTGAAAACCTGACAAGTGAGCATGAGGAAAGCATGGGACAGAAACTGAGGAAGAGTTTGATCTGGAGGCTGAGGATTTTAATCTAGACCAGATCGTAGATTCAGCAGTGGATTGGGCATCAAGCCCAAGTGTACCTCATCATAGGATTGAAAACTCAGAGATTGCCTCCAATGAAGCAACACCTTCCCTAGAGCTAAAAGCCTTGCCTGAACACCTCAAGTACGCCTACCTGGGCAGAAAGGACACCTTGCCAGTCATCATAGCATCCCACCTGACTGAGCAACAAGAGGACAGCTTAATGTCTATTCTGAAAAGACATAGGGAAGCCATTGGATGGATGATGAAGGACATCAAGGGAATAAGTCTAGCCATAGTGCAACATAGAATCCATTTAGTCGATGAAGCAACCCTAGGAGGGACCCACAACGCAGGCTTAACCCTCTCATGCAAGAGGCAGTTAAGGCTGAAATTCTGAAACTATTAGATAATGGGATCATTTATCCCATTTCTGATAGCCAATGGGTTAGCCTTGTTCATGCGGTCCCAAAGAAGGCTGGCTTTACGGTGGAAGAAAATAAGGAAAAAGAATTGGTACAAACAAGACTACCTACCAAGGTTCGTGTTTGTATCGACTACAGGAAGTTGAATGCAGCTACCCGTAAAGACCACTTCCAGCTACCCTTCATCGACCAAATGCTTGAGCGTTTGGCTGGACATGAGTACTACTGCTTCCTAGATGGGTACTCGGGATACAATCAAATCCCCATTGCTACAGAAGACCAGGAAAAGACAACGTTCACCCGCCCGTTCGGAACCTTTGCTTATTGGCGCATGCCTTTTGGATTGTGCAATGCTCCCGCAACGTTCCAATGGTGCATGCTTAGTTTGTTCTCTGATATGGTGGAACGTTTTCTTGAGATTTTCATGGATGACTTCTCCATCTATGGGGATTCATTTGATCAGTGTCTTCATCACCTAGAGTTAGTGCTACAAAGATGCATTGAGAAGAACCTAACTCTAAACTAGGAAAAATGTCACTTCATGGTGAGACAGGGGATTGTCTTGGGCCATGAGATTTCGAGGAGAGGGATAGAAGTGGATAAGGCTAAAGTAGAAGTGATGCTAAGCTTCCACCACCCAAAAGCATCAAGAATATTAGATCCTTTTTAGGGCATGCTGGGTTCTACCGACGGTTCATTAAGGACTTTAGCAAAATCGCGAGGCCCTTAACTAACCTGCTCACTAAGGACGTGCCCTTTAATTTCAACGATGAATGTTTCAAGTCATGGGGGAAGCTTAAGTAAGAACTTATTTCTGCGCCTAATATTTCTGCTCCTCATTGGGCCCAACCATTTGAAATCATGTGTGATGCATCTGATTTTGCTATTGGCGCTATTCTAGGATAGCACATCGATAATAGGCAGCACGTGATTTACTATTCGAGTAGGACTTTGAATGACGCCTAACAGAATTATACAACGACTAAGAAGGAATTCTTGGCCGTTGTCTTTGCGTTAGAAAAGTTTCGGCCCTACTTGTTAGGTTCGAAATGATGATTTTTATGGATCACTCGGCTCTGAAATACCTCATGACCAAGAAGAAAGCAAAAGCCCGACTGATTTGGTGGATCCTTTTGCTTCAAGAATTTGACTTAGAAATCCGGGATAAACGAGGTATAGAAAATGTGGTCGCTGATCATCTCTCACGAATTCTGAATGCACTCCGATCAACGAGGATTTCCCAGACGAGCACATCCTAGCCATTCTTAAGGAAGCCTGTTATTCGGACATTGTTAATTACCTGGCCACGGGATAATTACCCACTGACTGGACAAAGCAAGACCAATACTGCTTCTTTGCCCAAGTACGGTACTTCTTCTGAGAAGAACCATATCTTTTTAAGTATTGTCCCGACCAAATTATTAGACGATGCATACCAGAGGAGGAACAGAGGAGTGTGCTCAGCTTTTGCCATGACCTTGCATGCGGAGGACACTTTGGTCCCCGCAAGACTGCAGAGAAGGTTCTACAAAGTGGGTTCTACTGGCCCATTTTGTTCAAAGACTCATATCATTTTTGCAAGTCATGCGCAAATTGTCAGAAAATTGAGAAAATTTCAAGAAGAGACATGATGCCCCTGAACCCAATCCTTGAAGTTGAAATTTTTGATGTTTGGGGTATCGATTTCGTTGGGCCATTCCCCAATTCCTTCGGCAACTAGTCCATTTTGGTTGCTGTAGATTATGTCTCTAAGTGGGTAGAAGCTGTACCAACTAAGACGAATGACAACAAAGTGGTTGTCAAATTCCTCAAAGAGAACTTCTTCTCCCGATTTGGCACCCCTAGAGCGATAATTAGTGATAATGGATCGCATTTCTGCAACAGAGTTTTTGAAGCTCTGATGTGAAAATATTCTATCAATCACAAGTTATCTACTCCGTATCATCCCCAGACAAATGGGCAGGTCGAAGTCACCAACTGACAGATCAAGCTCATTCTGGAGAAGACTGTCAGACAAAACCGAAAGGATTGGTCAGTTAAGCTAAATGATGCATTATGGGCTTACCGCACTGCTTTTAAGACAGTTCTGGGGATGTCCCCTTATAGAATCGTGTTTGGCAAAGCCTGTCATCTGCCAGTAGAGTTAGAACACCGGGCCCTCTGGGCCATTAAGCAGCTCAATTTTGATTTGAGTAAGGCCGGTGAGCTAAGGAGACTGCAGATTTCAGAATTAGAGGAGATACGGAATGAAGCCTATGAGAATGCTCAAATCACCAAAAGCAGGAAAAACTTTTTCATGACCAGATCATAACCTGGAAAAGCTTTGCTCCGGGAGACAAGATTTTGCTATACAATTCTAGGCTTCACATTTTCGCGGGGAAGCTGAAGACTCGTTGTCTGGACCGTTCATTGTACGCACTGTTTTCCCACACGATGCTGTGCTTATTGTGGACCCTAAGAGTAACACGGAATTCAAAGTAAACGGGTAAAGACTGAAGCCCTTCTTGACCACTGAGCCTATGACTCCGGATGAGAGTGTGCTGACTCTTTTTGCCACGTCATACACCTAGCCATAACAACTAAAAAACAAATAAATAAATAACAATAAAAAAAGTACAAAAAAAAATTGTTTATATGCTTACCCCTTCTACATTCTTTTTGATATTTCTTTAGCCTATTCGCGCTTGGCCGGCCCGAGTCCACGAAGACGGTGACATCATTTCTTCACCCTATTTATTGCATTTGCATTTACATATGCATTCATTAAGGACAATGCATTAGATAGGTGTAGGGGGTGCTAACACTTTTTCTTTTTCCTTTTATTCTTTCTTTTTCTTTTTCCCAAAAAAAAACTCCAGATTGAAAAGAAATTTCATACTCTTTATAAAAATACCAAAAGATTATAGGAATTACGGGAACCTTATTAATGAATCTTTATTTTTGCCTAAATAAACAAGAAAGATTGGTTTGACTAAAAAGTTAGAAGGGATAAGAAAAATAACTCATACCTTTTATTTAGCCTTAGTAGAATATGCATCACCCATACACACATGCTTGGGATTTAGAGACACAATTCTGAAAAAAAAAGGCTGGATAATTATGCCTCAAGAAGCATGATTACTCACGCCAAAAAAAATTCTATAATGTATAAATAAATCTTGATTTCGTGGCCTACTCCACTTGCATATTTGACCTGAAGGGTGTTTTTCCACCTGGTGCCCTAAGACCATCTGGTTTGAAAGTCATCGGTTTGATATGTGTTACATAAGTGAAGTAGAAAGCCTAATGGAACCAAGAATAATAAGTAAATATTAATAAAATTAAATGATTTCAAGGTTGAGTTGAAAAATCCCAAGCATATCACACTTACACATTATGCATATCTATCTAAAACAAAATAAAAGAATGAGTTAGAAGTACAAGATCCTTTCTAAATTTAAAGAAAAATCATAGTTTCTTCTTTTATGAAGGCTAAAGTATAAGAGGACTTATGAGGGATAAACCTAATTCTTACATCATTCGGTCATTTTTACTTAGATGATTGAAAGTTCTTTTTCATGACAAAATTTTTTCTAACAACTAACTACTTTTCTTTACTTACTAGATTTTGTGGGTGCAATCTGCTGAAAACCCACAGGAGACAACACTCCTCCTCTAGGGGAAACCTAAAGGTTTAAAGGCTTGTTGCACATGCTCAATGCAACCGCGACAACTGCGAAAGTGGTATAATAATTTTCTTATTTTTGTTTTGCTTGGGACGAGCAAAAAGATAAGTGTGGGGGTGTGATTAGTCTCTAATTTTGCATAATTTTCATCACATTCTCATATTTATTTCATGTAAAATTTTGCTAATAAAACCTTGCTTGCTTGATCCTAGGTCCATGGTGTGCAAATGAAGAAGAAGACCTAAATCACCATTTAATTGGTGATTAAAAGCCTACCAAGTAGCCATTGACTTTAGAGTGAAGATTTTGTCAGCCCATGGCATCAAATCGCAAATCTAGAAGATCAAGGCGTCAGAAGACAGACTGGGCGACGCGCTGCCCGAAGCCAGCCGCCCTGGCAGGGCCATGGAGACGTGGCTCTGGCCGCGTTTCCGCGGCCCTTTGGGTGCGCGCGCGCCTGCGCTTCGGGCCACGGGTCACCCACGTGGTCCCCATTCCTCTGGTACCTATAAATACCCCCCAGGGGTCTTCAGTTGAAGCAGATCCAGAGAATAGAGTTATATTTTTGTGTTTTGTTGCTAGGAATTATAGTTGCTTTAGTTTACTTCTTCTAGTTTTAGTTTAGCCATTAGAGTGAAAGAGAGAGTGTGTAAGTGTTGTATTTGAAGGGTGACAAGCTAATACAAGTACTACTTCTCTTTCTTCTTTCCATTTACTTGTGTTTTCATTTGCTTTTAATTCCTTGTTGTAGTGTAACACTTTTTACTCTTTACTTCTCTCCTTTGTAGTGTAACTTACCTTCTCTCTACTTCTTTTCTTTTTGTTGCTTCTTTCTTACCATGTCTAACTAACTCCACCATTGCATGGCTAACTAACTACTAACCCATTAATTTCTAACTTCTTGATTGATAACCCGAATGAGTCAATAGTGTCAAACAAGCCTTGTGCAAATGAGAGCTATGGCATCTTAAGATGAGGGTTCTAACTCTAACTTACCTACATATTTACCTTCTTATATTTCATACTTAAATGGTTTTTGATGATCTATGGGTGTTGTACTTTGCTTGTTGTTGTAAGTTAGAGAATATCCTTTTAACTTTGCCGATATCATTAGTGCACTCGTGTCTTCCCGTAATCTCGCCTTCTATTGGATCTTGATAAGGGAATGTCCGAGTTTTTGCCGTGTGAAGCTAAGTTTTAGGATGAACTTTCACTTGATTTTCACGTGAATAGTTCCAATGCATAAGGGTTATGTTCGCCTATGATCAATCGTGAGGCTATCTTCTAAAAGTTAGAAATTAGTGGGAGCACTTAGTAGAAAGTTAGCCATGCGTTTTTACAACTAAGAAAAAAACCACTTTTACAAAGCACCAAAACATTTTCCAATAATTCTTAAAAACAACTTGTTTTCACTTTTCAATTCTTTATTTGGAAACAAGAACTTTCTTTCTACTTGAACTTTGAAGCCGCATCAAGCTTCTATCGCTCTCCCTCCTTGTAGATACGACTCGTATAGCCACTTCGCTACTATGGAAGAATCGCAAAAGCAGTAACATCAACCCACACTTCCTTCTCTTATTTTAGTGCTTGCTTTTTGTCGATCAATAACCTAATTTTGATGATTCTTACATTTATACTTGTATTCCTCATTTGTTTTATATTATCATTGTTCATGTTCGTGAAAATGTGCTTAGCTTCATGTATATGTAAATTTTGTCAAAAGTCTTTGTTATATATGTTCTATCCTTGAGTCACTTTCTTTATATGCCATGTACTATTTTATGGACTCAATTCATGTTTGGATAAAAATATATGCTTTATTTTTGACCAAACATACATATGCCTTGAAGATTGCTTAGTTTTTGATGAAAAAAGAATTTTTCATGTTTTATGGTTTCATGTTCATGAAAAAAGATTTTCATGTGTTTTGATGAGATTGAGATTCATTGATTTATATCCATGTATATGTTTCTTACATGATTCTTGTACACTCGATATATCTTTTGTTTACCCATGATTTTGATTCATGAGCTTATATGTGCTTCATAGATTTTTGAGTGTCAATCATTGTGTATTTAACATATTTTTATGAGATATATATGTTTTATTCCTTACTTGAAGGATTTCGTACTAGTTTTCAAAATTACTTTATGAGATATATATGTTTTATTTCTATATTTGTTTTTATATCATCTTTGTACATATTTTGTTTTCATGAAATTATATTTAACCTTATGTATATGCAACTTTTGTTAAAACTATAGATATACATGTTCTATCCTCGAGTCACTTGTATTAGATGTCATACACTCTTTTGAAGACTCTTTTCATGTTTGGGATAAATATATTTGCATTAGTTTTGACAAAATATACATATGCCTTGAGGTTTGTTTAGTTATTGATGAAAATAAATTTTTCATATTTTATGGTTTCATATTTATGAAAAGAAATTTCATATGTTTTGAATGAGCTTCATTGTCTTATCTCCATGTATATATTTCTTACATAATCTTTGTGCACTCGATATTTTTTGTTTACTCATGATTTTGAATTTATGAGAATTAATGTGCTTTGTTGCTCTTTGAGTGTCAAATTATTGTGCATTTAGCATATTTTCATAAGATAAATATTTTTTTTATTCCTTACTTGAAGGATTTCGTACTAGTTTTCAAAATTATCATAAAACTTGTTTCGTATTCTTCAATTGGTAGTGTTTTCAATCTATACTAAAATTATTTTCAAATCTTATTTTTAAAAATCCCTATTTTCAGAAGGCGGTTGGTTGGGTGACCATGCCTTGTATGCCTTAATGAATATTTTCTTTAAACATGTACATGATAGGGAGGGTGTCATGAGTTATACATGATTTCAATGATATTTTATTTTTTATACTCATTCATGTTTTTCTATATATGTATGCATTAAATTTCAAGTGAAATTTTCATTCACATACATGCATATATATGATTGATTGTGCTTGTTTTACTTTGACCTTACATATTTATAGCACAAATTGATTTCATGCTAAGCTTGGTACTTCAAAATATTTGATTTTATTTGCAACATGCTTATGCATTATTTTTAGAGTATTTCAAAAAAAAGGAGAAAAGTTCTTGAACTTAAAATGATTTCATATTTATATTTATCTATAAAATAATATTTATGTTTATCCATATGTGGTATCTAAATTTTTTGAATTTAAGAAGTATCAAAATTTTTTTAAGTGATTTATAAGTGGTATCATAATTTATTTAATTGATTTCATATGGTATCAAGATTTTGTTTTGGTTGATTACAATTAGTATTAAAATTTGTTTTAAGTGGTTTTCAAAATTTGTTGTGATATGTATTGCTTATATACAAGGAGAGCTTAACATCTCCTATATATATATTGATTCATGATGAGTGTAGTGCATAAAGAAGAGCTTGACCTCTTATCTTTATGTGGTACACGTGTGTAGGAGGAGCTTAACATCTCCATCTATATATTGTATATTATGCTTATATGGGTTAAGGTTTAGTCATCTCTTTCTTCATGTAATGCATGTATGTAGGGAGAGTTCCCAACAATCTCTCCTCTTATGAATTTATATCGCATATACATTTATCTTATTTATTTTTCTTCACCTCTTTATTGATGAATTGACCAAAAAATGGAGAAAAATTGAGAGAGTTTATATATGCATGTTTAATATTGTTTATGCATATATATTTTTGTTTGTTTAATATTTTGTTTATGCACTTTTATTGAATATCTATATATTTTTATACTATGTATGAGTTAAGGGGGAGCTTATGTGAAGCTTATCTTTAAGCCATGTATATATAACTCCATGAGTTTTGTCATCATCAAAAAGGGGGAGATTATTGGCCCAAAGGCCCATCACTCTAGTTTTGATGATGATTAACTCATGAAGTTATAATACTAATGATCATGTGTTTATTAAGTTTTAGATATTCGATCAAGATCTTAGTCGGTGTTTAGCTTCAATAAAAGATTCGAAGTCAAGTTTTGAAGCTATCACTTGTTGATTCAAGAGCTCGCGCTTTAAGATCGCGTCAAGTACTCGAAAAAGAAGTCTAGCTCATGGATCAAATTTGGATCAAGTTAAGATAGAGAAGAAGATTTTCAAGAGAAGATGTTTAAAAAGACTTGAGCCCTAATGTGTAAGTTTAAGATTTTTGTTTTAATTAAAAAGTAAAAGATTAAATAGTTGTGGATTGATCAAGCTTATACACACACACAAAATATTTCATAACTTTCATAGTTTTAGTTCTTGAAAAATTTAGTTTTGGTTTTGAGCTTCAAAGAATACATCTTTCGGTTTCCTGGATAGATTTCATCAAAACAAGTTTACACGGTTTATATGTGTATTGGATAACATTCATATACATTGTTACTTCATATTGTCTAAATAACTTATTTTGATGAGTTTATTTCATGGGTTTAAGTTTTCTATTTATCAAAACGTATTTTGGAGCTTATTGTCAAAAACAAGTATGTTTCATCTACTATGTGTATTGGATCATTTTCATAAATACTATGCTTCAAATGTGTTTCAATATCTTATTTTTATATTTGAACAATTTTTGAAAAAAATCAATTTTTATTTAGAAGTTGGTTTTTAGAAATTTGTTTTATGCCTAAATTCTTAACCTCAAAAATAGTTCACATGTTTGTAATATGTGTTGATTTTTTATCACACATATTTGAATTTTAAAATTTTGATATGAACTTATTTTCGTGAAATTTATGAGGATTTAATTGAATTTTTATGGGTTTATGGGTTCAAATTTTAAATCTTTAAAACCCAGTTTTGGGCGGCTTGCGGTTGACCGACCGGTCGACCGAAGCCAGTCGACCGATGTACTCAACATGCACGAGCCCAGATCGGTCGACCGATTGAGAGACAGTAAGTCTCTGTTGGGTCGCAGTCGACCGACCGGTCGACCGACAGAGCATGTCTTTAGGGGCGGTCGACCAACAATCCCAACGGTCAGAAATATGACCGTTGGCCGGTCGACCGATCGGTCGATCGACAGGTCATTCTGGCCCTCCAACGTTTCATTTTCTGCAGCCTATAAAATGGGGTCATTTGGGCCCGTTTTTGTTAAGATTTTTGGAGAAGTTTTAAAGCTAGTTTTTCTTAGCTTCCACAGAGTTTTCTCTACAAGTTTTTAAAGCTTAACTTTCATATTAAAAGAGTGTTTTTCAAGAGTGATTCTTTTAAGTTTTCAAAAGCATTTCCTTGAGTTTATCACTACAAATTTTATCTAGTTTTTCTCACACAAGCTTGAGCTATCCATTGCTATATTCATCCTCTAGGTTCTTGTATGTGAGAGTGTTTGTTTGTGATCAAGAAGTGATCGCAAAGTTTTCATCTTTGCATTGAGGAGAAGTTGGAGGTTGCGACCTCAACGAATTTGCCGGTTCATGTTGTGTATTGCTCTTGCTGGAACAAGTGAGGGACTTGCGGGTCCAAAAGTTCTTGAGGGGGCTCGTTGTAGGTGTTGCGGCACTGAGTGATCTTGCGGGATCAATTATAGTGAAACCTTCATTGCGGTGAAGGCGAAGATGTAGAGCAAGTGGCTCGAACTTTGAAACAATTCTCTCCTGTTTGCGATTGTCCAACTCTCTCTTAACTCGCTTATGTTTAATATTTTGTATGTTCATATTGATCTTATCTTTATATGCTTGATATTTATTTGTGCTTAATTGATATACTTGCTTGGATTATTTGATATCTAGCATTATTATTATTGCTCATTCTCTACATGCTTGCTATTGGTTGTATGCTCACACTTGTATTTAACTAAGAGAGCTAAGTTACACCTCAACTCTTATTCTAGAAGAATCTTGAGGAGAAGTCCAGAGCCTTTCACCGGGAATTCAACTTTACTCTTTGGTTATATTTTGTGTGTTAGCAAAATAGTTTTAGTTTGCATAACAAGTTTTAATTCCGCATTTGTTTGGTATTAGATTAGCACGTCACCTATTCACCTCCCTTCTAGGTGATCTTCAATATTTGCATTTAAAATTTTATTAATTACAAAATTAACTCATTTTTATTAATCGGGCGATATCTTGAGCATCCGGAATCCGATTTGGATGATTCTTAAGCATTGCGATTGTAGAAAGATAAGTAACATTCCTGTGATAGCTATGTAAGTGTTTTCATTTTATAAATTATATTATATCATGTTGAATGAAATTAGTCGCTTTATTATATAAAACATGATTATTGGTAAATCACTGTAAATATTATTTAATAAATTGTAATTATTGGTAAGTTATTATAATTAAAATATGCAAGATTACTTTTTAAAGTACATTAAATAAATAATAGTTTATTATGATTCTTGATTTATCATAAAATATAGATAATTTATCTATATATTGAGTAATTATTGGCTGTTGATAAATAAATCCTAATAATAATTAATTGAGAATCTTAATATGGTTGTGAAAAGTTTAAAAATATGTAATTGTCTATAATTCTTATAGGATATCGATCACAGTAATAACATAAAAGTGGTTTACTAAATACTGATATATCTATAAATACATTGACATATATTCATGTCCCGGACAATGTCACCATTACCTGAATAACCACTGATACACTAGACACTGTCATGTCATGTTTGAGGACATTATTATGTCATGTGTTTGTATCATCATTACACGGATACTCTAGTACTCTAAACACTGTTATTTCATGAAGACACTTGTTACACTGGACACTATTATTTCATATACTTGTTGTACTGTGACATGGATATACTATCACACCGGACACTGTCATTTCATGTACATCTATCATCGTTACATAGATATTATTATACTGGACACTATTATTTCATGTTCATGTACCACTGATACCCGGATACGCTATTTCACTAGATACCGTTACTTCATATATTTGTATCACTGCTATACAAATACTCTGTTCATAGTTATTTCAAGTTCTTATAATGCTGTTACATAAATTCACCTGTATACATGCGTTGATTTTTTCTGTATTCCTGTTGCATGGATCATTGTTCCCGTTACATGGATATTCCTGTATTCCTATTACATGACTGTTTCATATTACTGATATCGATATGATATCCTGTTACTGGACATGAGTGTTGTTGATATGCGATGTGTGAAACTAATTATCACGTGGATCTGAGTCACGGGGGCCACCTCTAGAATCCCATACCTCTTGTTTCCCATTTCCCGTTATCCTGTTTCATGATATCAATAAAGTTCATGTCCTATTATTGTATTATATGTACTATTCTTGTTTTTGATACACTATGTAGTTTAAATGTAACGCCCCGATCCGGCGGGTACGGAGACGTTACTGCGACGTATATACGCAGGTCGGAAATACCCTCACGTATATACGCTAAGCATCAGTACAGGCAAGAATCAGAGTACGGAAGCACGTGGTGCATTATACATTCCAACATATGAGTACAATTACAAAGTTATCACCAGATGTGACAAATATTACAATAATATTACATCACCGATAGGCGCAAATACGAGAATACAAAGGGATGTACGGGAATGAACGGTATAAAAGTCACTCACGAGTTTACAAAAGGAAAACTCGAGAGGCGCACAGGGAGCCTGGAAGGATAAGGCTCCAGACGGTCTGCTGGGGGTCCATGCTTCAGCTGCGCCACTCTGATCAGCAACTGGGGGAATCCACACGCTCCAAGCTCCATGACCTGGACATGAGGATCCAGAGGAGTCAGAACTCCCCAGGCGAGTGGTGAGGCGAAAGCCAGATGGCATGCAAAGATAAGCATATGTGTATCGATAAAACCGAATCATAAACATGCATTGAAAACAGTGTCATGAGCATAGGCATGTAATCAGGTAGATATAAGACAAGTGATATCAAGCAAGAAGTACTCATGGAATGATAAGATAGGAGCAGAAGACTGATGGAATAGAATACAAGTAATAAAGCAGGGTGTGAGCAGTTAATATGATAATAATCATAAAACTGGAAATCCGATGTAAAACCCGATGGAAGCAAATTCGGCAAAGCATACAACGGATCCATGGCTGGCATCGTTTATTATTATTATTATTACTCGTCTTACCCTGATGTCTAGATATGTGAACTAGCGTCCCAGCACACATATATCCACATCTGAGTAAGCAAGGTTGTTATTGGAAACCAACGGGGGTATCAACGAATAATGTTTACAGTGGGTCCCGTACATACCCGGGACCACGGCCCAGGATTGTTCCGTTGCTTGGTAGATGGAACCTACCGCAAGGCGATCAGGAGGGTCTTATAGGATGCCCTTATCAAGATGGTACCAAGAAGGAGGGAGCCCACTCCCCTCGGTCGCCTGGAGGCCCACAGGTCAGACCGGAAATTTTAGTTACACAACATGCCTAGTACCACTGTAAACACGAACATGTATTGATAGCCGCAAGTTTCCCCCGACCCGATGTAAGTTGTCTCATTTTATGATTTATTAGATAATTATCAGATTCCGGGAATGAGCAAGAACAAGCCAGGAATGTCAAGAGTACAAGTATATCAAGAGTATTGTTTGTACTATAATGTATATCAAGTTGTAAGCAAGATGTCAGGTCATCATTCCCGTTATCGTGATAATCACAAGAATCAAGTATATCATGCCGGGTATCAAGTGATAGCATGACAGGAGGATGATATTAGACAGGTAACCAGTCATGTCAGGAGATTGATATTAGTCCGGTGGTAAGTCATGTCATAACAAGGGGTCTTGCCAAGTAGTAGCATGTCTGGTGTCAGGTGATAACACATCAGTTGGCAAGTGAGATAGACTGGTGTAAGATATTAGCATGCAATTGACAGGTATGAAGTAATGGTATGGCAAGTGTTAACATATCAGGTAAATACATGACATGTGATATAGTAGTAGTAGCTGAGCACAACCAAGAGGAGCTGAGCAAGCTGGAGGCACAGACAGCAAACAGTATTTAACACTGGAGCGCCTGGCAAGGTTACCGGGACAACTCGGCTTAAAGTGCGAGTAGGAAATCCGGCAGCATTTCGCCTAGACGAATCTAGTGGTAAAGCGCTGGACGCTGATCCTGATAACCAGGCGGAGCTGAACAAGCTGGAGGCACAGGCAGCGAACAGGGTTTAGACACTAATGCGCTTGGCGAGGTTACCGGGTTTACAATACGAGTAGAAAATCTGGCAGCATCTCGCCTAGACGAATTTAGTGAATAAAGCGTTGAGCGCTAAGTATGCTCACCAGACGGAACTGAGAAACCTGACGGTCCCAATCACGTCTCTTTCGAGATAGTGAGAGACCGGAGGCTGAAGGGTCCGGAGGTCAAGTACGCTCGGGGTTTAAGCGCACTCTCGGTGACTACTAGCCATCCCATGAGTGGGCAGAAACCCAGAGTCTAACGACCACGAAGGGTCGGCCACGCATGGTATAAAGCAGTAAAATACATCACAGGCATGGTATATGTACAAGAATTAAACTACCCTAATACAAGCATTCGTCACCGAGCAATATATGTCTAGTCATTGGCACTCGGCCATACACAAATACAGGGACCCAGCCCAATACAAAATACATTTAAACACGGAATAAAATACATGTCGACCCGACAAGGCGGGGAAACCCAAATGGAGGCGAGGACACTCGCCTAAATCACCGGAAATGCCAAAAAGTCCAAAATCCATGGAACTCGCGCACGCACCGTAAAATATAATAATATATAATTATTTAGAGAGAGAAAGTGAAGAGGAGAGAGAAAGAGTTAGAGAGAGAAAGAGAGAGAAACCTAGAGAGAGAAGTATATGGGAAGAGAGAGTGCACAGGGAGACGCGGGTTTTTGAAAGTGAGACGCGGGGGTCGCAGACATGGGAGTTGCGTCGCGAATATGCCACAAACGCGGGGTTCGACACCCGCGTTCAAGTCAGGACACGAAAAGAACGCGGACGCGGACGTGGGTTCCGCATCGCGTTAGGCACGAGAAGAACACAGACGCGGGCATTAGCTCTGCGTCGTGTTGACACGAGAGGGACACAGACGCGGCATGGACACCGCGTTGCGTCGATATAAGAACGCGAAGGCCGCGTTAATCAGATGCCAAGAACGCGAAGATTCACGTTAAGGAATTTCCTGGACGCGGGGGTGAGATCCGCGTCAGCAATATACAGAGAGGAGAAGGGAGATTTAGAGAAAAAGAGATTAGGGAGAGGAGAGAGAATTCAGGAGTGAGAGAGAGAGAATCTTGAGAGAGAGAGAGAGAAAGTTCAGGAGAGAGAGAGATTGTAGAGAGAGTAGAGAGAGAAGAGAGAGAAAGAGTGAAAGAGAGAAGGGGGCGGTTGCCCCCTCTCACTGCGCACAGCCAGGCCAAGAGGCCTGGCCGCGGCCTCTCCTGGGCCGGCTCCGGCGGCCCTCCAGTGGCCGCCGGCCAGGGGTGGCCGCGCCGGCCACCCTAAAGAGGGGAGAGAGAACAGCAGGGGGGCTGCTGCTCCCCTTGCTCACGCCCAGGTCAGGCCGGGCCTGGCCTGGCCTGGCGCCTCTCCCTGGCTGCGGCCAGGGAGGCGCAGAGGCTGCGCCGGCCGCCGTGGCCGGCGCAGGCAGGGGTGGCTGCCGGCCACCCCAAAAGAGAGGGAGTGGAGAGGGGAAAGAAAGAAAAGAAAGAAAGAAGAAGAAAAGGAAGAAGAAAAGAAAAAGAAAGGAAGAAGAAAAAGAAAAGAGGAGAGGGAGGAGAGTTCGCCGGAGTTGGAGGGGCTCGCCAGCATGGTGGTGGTCGTGGCCGGATCTTGGAGGAGGAAGAGAGAGAGAGGTGGGAGAAATTGAAGGGTGGAGAAGAAAAAGGAAGTGATGGAGAGAGAGAATTTGGTAAGAAATTAGAGATTGAAAGGAGAGAGGGAGAGAATTTCGGGGAAGGAGGAGGAGGAGGAGGCGGTGGTCGTTGGCGTCAGGGGAAGGAGAAGAAAGAAATGAAATGAAAGAGAAAGAAGAGAAAAAGATAAGGAGAAGAAAATGAAGGAAAAAGAAAAAGAAAAAAGAAAAGAAAAAGAAGGATGGATGGAGAGATGTGATGGATGGGAGATGGATTAAATGAAGGGGTGAGGTGGCGTTGGTGAAGTCGGTGGAAAGAAAAAGAAAAAGAAAAAGAAAGAAAGAAGATTCAAAAAATAATAATATTATAATAAAGTCGGGAAAAATTGACTGTTCCAGAAAAATCTCCAAAAATGCCCAGAGCTAAAAAACGTCATCCTGAGGAATAATACGAAATCAGTTTTTAGAAATAAAATCCCATTCTCAAATTAAAAATCTGGAAGTCAACCGCCGATACCGGTCTACACCGGGTCGGCCGGATTTTGATAAATTCTGAAAAATCCCAGAAAAAGTATTTATATAGAAAATATGATTTTAAGAAATGATGTGAAAGCCGTTTTTAGAAATTCTACTCCATTTGTAAATTAAAAATCTGAGAATCGGTCAGTGGCACTAGTCGACACCGGTTTTGAAGATTTTCAACTTAATTCAGGAAAATTCCAGAAAATTATAGAAAATCTAAAATATTGGAAAACGATGTTTAAAACTAAAATCAGTCAAATTGGAATAGCGAAAAGACCAAATCAAGTAGAACACTAGGATCGGGTTCCCGGTTCAGATTAGGGCTGACTCCGAGTCCACAAATCCCAATCCAAGACAAAACAATCGCATAAATAATTCATAAAGCCAAAACAAATACAGTAAGTAAATCGAAAAAAATAATCGAAAAATCTGAATACGCAACTAAGTACGTATTCTGGGAGCGGGGTGTTACAATCCATCCACCTTACAAAAATTGCGTCCTCGCAATTTCGATAGGGGGTAAATTGAACACAAAGAGGACAAGGACGGGAATTATACCAATTAAGATATGAATCACTGCAGGTAGGGCTCTCAAGTTGACTGCACAATAATCAGAATATAGACGTCTTCTGCACTTCCTGCTATATAAATCTCCGAACGATGCCAAATAATACTGACTATAAATAAAGAAGACCGATAGTTAAGAATTCCGAAGATCAGCATCAATTACTCTGAAGAATATAGCCAAGAATAAAGAATAACCGCAGAAAAACCCGAATACCATCTTCTGAAAGATAACCCGATAGCAGATCCATTCTGAGAATACCCGAACTTCATAGAGTTGGCCGAAGAGATCACATAATAGCTTCATTCAGAACCAGCCACTACCTTTCTAGTCTATTCATATCTTAGGTTGGTATAAAGGCCTCGAAAAACCAAAACATTGGAAAGATGGAAAGGATTAGGGATTAAAAGAAGGATAATCGAGAAAAATAGATAACTCTGTATTTGTAGTTGGACTGTATAACCAGGACTCATGCATTCCAGTTGCAAATTTCTTTACCATTAATTTGCCATCTGGACGTACTGAGGATGTGAGAGCCTAAGCTCTGATACCACCCTGTAACGCCCCGATCCGGCGGGTACGGAGACGTTACTGCGACGTATATACGCAGGTCGGAAATACCCTCACGTATATACGCTAAGCATCAGTACAGGCAAGAATCAGAGTACGGAAGCACGTGGTGCATTATACATTCCAACATATGAGTACAATTACAAAGTTATCACCAGATGTGACAAATATTACAATAATATTACATCACCGATAGGCGCAAATGCGAGAATACAAAGGGATGTACAGGAATGAACAGTATAAAAGGCACTCACGAGTTTACAAAAGAAAAACTCGAGAGGCGCACAGGGGGCCTGGAAGGATAAGGCTCCAGACGGTCTGCTGGGGGTCCATGCTTCAGCTGCGCCACTCTGATCAGCAACTGGGGCAATCCACACGCTCCAAGCTTCATGACCTGGACATGAGGATCCAGAGGAGTCAGAACTCCCCAGGCGAGTGGTGAGGCGAAAGCCAGATGGCGTGCAAAGATAAGCATATGTGTATCGATAAAACCGAATCATAAACATGCATTGAAAACAGTGTCATGAGCATAGGCATGTAATCAGGTAGATATAAGACAAGTGATATCAAGCAAGAAGTACTCATGGAATGATAAGATAGGAGCAGAAGACTGATGGAATAGAATACAAGTGATAAAGCAGGGTGTGAGCAGTTAATATGATAATAATCATAAAACCGGAAATCCGATGTAAAACCCGATGGAAGCAAATTCAGCAAAGCATACAACGGATCCATGGCTGGCATCTTTTATTATTATTATTATTACTTGTCTTACCCTAATGTCTAGATATGTGAACTAGCGTCCCAGCACACATATATCCACATCTGAGTAAGCAAGGTTGTTATTGGAAACCAACGGGGTATCAACGAACAATGTTTACAGTGGGTCCCGTACATACCCGGGACCACGGCCCAGGATTGTTCCGTTGCTTGGTAGACGGAACCTACCGCAAGGCGATCAGGAGGGTCTTATAGGATGCCCTTATCAAGATGGTACCAAGAAGGAGGGAGCCAGCACTCCCCTCGGTCGCCTGGAGGCCCACAGGTCAGACCGGAAGTTTTAGTTGCACAACATGCCTAGTACCACTGTAAACACGAACATGAATTGATAGCCGCAAGTTTCCCCCGACCCGATGTAAGTTGTCTCATTTTATGATTTATTAGATAATTATCAGATTCCGGGAATGAGCAAGAACAAGCCAGGAATGTCAAGAGTACAAGTATATCAAGAGTACTGTTTGTACTATAATGTATATCAAGTTGTAAGCAAGATGTCAGGTCATCATTCCCGTTATCGTGATAATCACAAGAATCAAGTATATCATGCCGGGTGTCAAGTGATAGCATGACAGGAGGATGATATTAGACAGGTAACCAGTCATGTCAGGAGATTGATATTAGTCCGGTGGTAAGTCATGTCATAACAAGGGGTCTTGCCAAGTAGTAGCATGTCTGGTGTCAGGTGATAACACATCAGTTGGCAAGTGAGATAGACTGGTGTAAGATATTAGCATGCAATTGACAGGTATGAAGTAATGGTATGACAAGTGTTAACATATCAGGTAAATACAAGACATGTGATATAGTAGTAGTAGCTGAGCACAACCAAGTGGAGCTGAGCAAGCTGGAGGCACAGACAGCAAACAGTATTTAACACTGGAGCGCCTGGTAAGGTTACCGGGACAACTCGGCTTAAAGTGCGAGTAGGAAATCCGGCAGCATTTCGCCTAGACGAATCTAGTGGTAAAGCGCTGGACGCTGATCCTGATAACCAGGCGGAGCTGAACAAGCTGGAGGCACAGGCAGCGAACAGGGTTTAGACACTAATGCGCTTGGCGAGGTTACCGGGTTTACAATACGAGTAGAAAATCTGGCAGCATCTCGCCTAGACAAATTTAGTGAATAAAGCGTTGAGCGCTAAGTATGCTCACCAGACGGAGCTGAGAAACCTGACGGTCCCAATCACGTCTCTTTCGAGATAGTGAGAGACCGGAGGCTGAAGGGTCCGGAGGTCAAGTACGCTCGTGGTTTAAGCGCACTCTCGGTGACTACTAGCCATCCCATGAGTGGGCAGAAACCCAGAGTCTAACAACCACGAAGGGTCGGCCACGCATGGTATAAAGCAGTAAAATACATCACAGGCATGGTATATGTACAAGAATTAAACTACCCTAATACAAGCATTCGTCACCGAGCAATATATGTTCAGTCATTGGCACTCGGCCATACACAAATATAGGGACCCAGCCCAATACAAAATACATTTAAACACGGAATAAAATACATGTCGACCCGACAAGGCGGGGAAACCCAAATGGAGGCGAGGACACTCGCCTAAATCACCGGAAATGCCAAAAAGTCCAAAATCCATGGAACTCGCGCACGCACCATAAAATATAATAATATATAATTATTTAGAGAGAGAAAGTGAAGAGGAGAGAGAAAGAGTTAGAGAGAGAAAGAGAGAGAAACCTAGAGAGAGAAGTATATGGGAAAAGAGAGTGCACAGGGAGACGCAGGTTTTTGAAAGTGAGACGCGGGGGTCGCAGACGCGGGAGTTGCGTCGCGAATATGCGACAATCGCGGGGTTCGACACCCGCGTTCAAGTCAGGACACGAAAAGAACGCGGACGCGGACGTGGGTTCCGCATCCCGTTAGGCACGAGAAGAACACAGACGCGGGCATTAGCTCCGTGTCCTGTTGACACGAGAGGGACACAGACGCGGGCATGGACACCGCGTTGTGTCGATAAAAGAACGCGAAGGCCGCGTTAATCAGATGCCAAGAACGCGAAGATTCGCGTTAAGGAATTGCCTGGACGCGGGGGTGAGATCCGCGTCAGCAATATACAGAGAGGAGGAGGGAGATCTAGAGAAAAAGAGATTAGGGAGAGGAAAGAGAATTCAGGAGTGAGAGAGAGAATCTTGAGAGAGAGAGAGAGAAAGTTCAGGAGAGAGAGAGATTGTAGAGAGAGGAGATAGAGTAGAGAGAGAAGAGAGAGAAAGAGTGAAAGAGAGAAGGGGGCGGTTGCCCCCTCTCACTGCGCACAGCCAGGCCAGGAGGCCTGGCCGCGGCCTCTCCTGGGCCGGCACCAGCGGCCCTCCATTGGCCGCCGGCCAGGGGTGGCCGCGCCGGCCACCCCAAAGAGGGGAGAGAGAACAGCAGGGGGGCTTCTGCCCCCCTTGCTCACGTCCAGGCCAGGCCGGGCCTGGCCTAGCCTGGCGCCTCTCCCTGGCTGCGGCCAGGGAGGCGCAGAGGCTGCGCCGGCTGCCGTGGCCGGCGCAGGCAGGGGTGGCCGCCGGCCACCCCAAAAGAGAGGGAGTGGAGAGGGGAAAGGAAGAAAAGAAAGAAAGAAGAAGAAAAGGAAGAAGAAAAGAAAAAGAAAGGAAGAAGAAAAAAGAAAAGAGGAGAGGAAGGAGAGTTCGCCGGAGTTGGAGGGGCTCGCCGACGTGGTGGTGGTCGTGGCCGGATCTTGTAGGAGGAAGAGAGAGAGGTGGGAGAAATTGAAGGGTGGAGAAGAAAGAGGAAGTGATGGAGAGAGAGAATTTGGTAAGAAATTAGAGATTGAAGGGAGAGAGGGAGAGAATTTGGGGGAAGAAGGAGGAGGAGGAGGCGGTGGTCGTTGGCGCCAGGGGAAGGAGAAGAAAGAAATGAAATGAAAGAGAAAGAAGAGAAAAAGATAAGGAGAAGAAAATGAAGGAAAAAGAAAAGAAAAAAGAAAAGAAAAAGAAGGATGGATGGAGAGATGTGATGGATGGGAGAGGGATTAAATGAAGGGGTGAGGTGGCGTTGGTGAAGTCGGTGGAAAGAAAAAGAAAAAGAAAAAGAAAGAAAGAAAGAAGATTCAAAAAATAATAATATTATAATAAAGTCGGAAAAAATCGACTGTTCCAGAAAAATCTCCAAAAATGCCCAGAGCTAGAAAACGTCATCCTGAGGAATAATATGAAATCGGTTTTCAGAAATAAAATCCCATTCTCAAATTAAAAATCTGGAAGTCAACCGCCGATACCAATCTACACCGGGTCGGCCGGATTTTGATAAATTCTGAAAAAATTCCAGAAAAAGTATTTAGATAGAAAATATGATTTTAAGAAATGATTTGAAAGCCATTTTTAGAAATTTTACTCCGTTTGTAAATTAAAAATCCGAGAATCGGTTAGTGGCACTGGTCGACACCGGTTTTGAAGATTTTCAACTTAATTCAGGAAAATTCCAGAAAATCATAGAAAATCTAAAATATTGGAAAACGATGTTTAAAACTGAAATTGGTCAAATTGGAATAGCGAAAAGACCAAATCGAGTAGAACACTAGGATCGGGTTCCCGGTTCAGACTAGGGCTGACTCCGAGTCCACAAATCCCAATCCAAGACAAAACAATCGTATAAATAATTCATAAAGCCAAAACAAATACAGTAAGTAAATCGAAAAATACGATCAAAAAATCTGAATACGCAACTAAGTACGTATTCTGGGAGCGGGGTGTTACATTAAATATAATAAATAAATATGGGAATGGGGGAGATTTGACGGTTGACTAGATCATATCGAGTGGACGTCATGAATCCATATTAGTTCCACTGCAGGGGATATGGTAGTGCTGGCTACCTTCCCGTTACTTGTTTCGCCTTAATGGGCTGGCCCTAGTCTCAGCAGTCAGGGGTCTATTTAAGGCTGTGATTCTGGGTATGCACGGGGTACACCCACCCAATTAGAGCTAATTGACCATTGGGTTTCCAATTAATATAATAAAATAACATAAATAATAGTGACATCGGGAACGCTTATTATTTGATCACTCTCTCGTTCGAATCATGATACCCGTATGCCGTGTTCGAATTGGTTCGGCTGGAGTATAAGCTCCAGTATGAACTGCCAGTGGTATGGGATAATGGAAGAGATGAATTTAAATATCGGGCAGTACTGATTGTTATTATTATATAAATCACATGACATGCTCGATATATGTATATTATTATTCATTTATACTTGTTATACTTCTTGACATTTTATCCACCATCATGTTATATGTAAACTGTGTACTTCATGTGAAAACAAACTATTCATGTATACGTGCACTCTGTATTCTATGTATTCTCTATTCCATGTATTCATGTATAAATATTTTTATCACGATACCATCATGTTTCTGTTACTATTAGTTTAAACAATAAATATACTATAATTAGGACTTAATACATGCTCATTAAATAAGTTAATTTTATTAATATAAAACTAAATACTGTATCTTATTACTCATATTGATCATATCATATAAATGATATAACTCCTACTGATTATAAGAACATAATAATAAAAGGTGGGTGATATATATAAAACTCTTCTTGATAATATTAATTAATATTAATGTTATATAATTGGATAATATTGTAGAACTAATATTGTTGTAACATGCTAGGCATTTATAATATTATAGTGTTAATATAACACTTATTTATATTTATGCATATATCTCGATTGTAATTATATTGTATCATTGGTATTTAAATGTGTATTATATAGTATCCTGATTATACTACTATTATATTATATATTACTAGTTCCTTCATTTTATCATTCACTAGGGCGCTTTCTGACGATCCTGGGTTTGCATGCCAAGATCTGAGATATCGTAGTACCTAATATCTCATGAGATACAAATAGGAGACCCGCTATCTATATTATTTATAGTTATCTTTATTATCCAGTATTTATTTTCTTATTTATCTCTGCTTCCATATATATTATGATCACTTACCCATTGCAGGTATTCTTACACTTAGTAAGGCTGAAATTATTTTATATATTGTGTTTATTTTTCTATACTGAGGCTTAGCATACATATTGTTAGCTGAAGGCCTTTCACCCTAGTTTTGATGCTGACTAATTTATGAAGTTATGTTACTAATGATCTTGTGTTTATTAAGTTTCAGATATAAGTTAAGATTATTATTGATTTTTAGCTTTAACAAAGGACTCGAAGTCAAGATTCGAAGCTATCACATGTGTCGATTTAAGAGCTCACGCTTCAAGATCGCATCAAATACTCGAGATGGAGTCAAGCTCTTTGGATCACGTTTTGGATCAAGTCTACTTTGACAAGAAGACTTGAGCTTAGGTTTGTTTGTTTAGATGTTGTGCAAGGATAGAATAGTTTTGAGTTTCTTGAGTATATACACACACAAGTAAATAATTTTGGTTTTCGGTTCAACCGTTTTAGTTTTTAAAAGATTATGTTTACATGATTTTTATCTCAATAGAATATGTTTTATAGTTTGCAATATGTGTTGGAGTCTATCCACACATATATGAGCTTCATAAATTTATAGAAACTTATTTCTATACATTTTGGTTTTTAGATTTTCAAGAATACATCTTTCGAAACAAATTTACATGGTTTATATGTGTATTGGATTCTATCCATATACATTGTTACTTCATATTGTTTAGATAACTTATTTTAATTAGTTTATTTGATGTGTTTAAGTTTTGTTTTTATCAAAACTTATTTTGGAGCTTATTGTAAAAAAAAAATAGCATATTTCATTTACTATGTGTATTGGATCATTTTCATACACACTATGCTTCAAATATTTTTCAATATCTTATTTTTGTATCTATACAAGTCTTAGAAAAATCAGATTTCCATTTCAAAGTTTGATATTTGAAAAATATAGTTTTTAGTTTAAGATTTAATTTCTATACCTCAAAAATAGTTCACATGTTTGTAATATGTGTTGATTTTTAATCACACATATTTGGACTTCAATTTATTTACATGAACTTATTTTTGTGAAATTTATAAGAATTTACTGGGATTTTTATGAGTTTTTGAAGTTAGTTTTTAACCCTTAAAAATTCGGCGTTTGGGCTGCTTACGGCCGACCGACGTACACATAAACGTGCACATGCCCAGAGCCTTGGCTCGATCGACCGACCGGTCGACCGTAGTAACGACCAGTTGACAGACCGGTCGACCGACTAGCTCACCCAACTCTCGGATAGAGGCTGGTGGACCGACAAAGAGTTGAACTCTCTGTGGCTTTGGGTGCGGCCGATCGGGCGGTCGACCGACAACCCCAACGGTCAGAAATCTGACTAGTGGCCAGTTGACCGGGCTGTCGATCGACAGGCCAGTTTGGCCTGGTTCTGAGCCCCAATGACTAATTTTCGAACCCAATAAATTAGATTCTCTTAGCCAGTTTTTCATAAGATTTTATAAGAGAAATTTTACCGGTTTTCTAGTGCCATCTTGCCCATCTTCTAAAGAATTTTAAAACAAGCTTTTAAGCTTCAAATACATATCTTTATTTAGTTTCAAAGTTTTGAAAAATCAAAGAAAAATAAGTTTTGGGATTCTAGTTTCTTGTTCTAAATTTCTATATCATTTCTAGAGCTTTCCCAAGTATTTTCTCTTTGTGTTTCTTTTCCAAAAACTTTGTGCACTCACATACTTGAGCTTTTCATTGCAAATCTATCCTCTAAGATCTTGTATTGTGAGAGATGTTTTGTTTGTGATCTTTTGTGATCACCAAGTATTGTTTGTGATTTTTGTAATCACTAAGTTGTATTTCTTTCTTTGCTTTGTGCTTGGCTTTGTGCCTACCCTCTTGTGTAGAGGTGTGAGTTAGAGTTGTGTATTCTTAGTTTTGTAAGTTGTAATTTCTCAGTGGAGATCCCTTTGTGGAAGGTTCTTAGTGGACATAGTCAAAATCTTTTTGTGTGAATTCGGAGACGTAGAGCAGTGGCTCGAACCTCGAAACATATCCTTGTATTTGTGTTTGGATCTCTCTATCTCTCAACTCTCTACTCTCTTTATATCTTGAATTGTTATTATCTCATTTTTATACATACTTGATATAGTTTGTGTGCTCACACTTGTATTAAAGCAAGAGAGCTATTGAAGCACCTCAACTCATAATTTAGATGAATCATGAGGAGAAGTTCCAGAGCCCTTAATGGAGAATTCAGATTTACTCTTGGTTATACACTGTGTGTTAGTGTAAAGTTCTAATTCTACATTATTTTTTCATTAGATTAGCACTACACCTATTCACCCTCCTCTAGGTGTATTTTTCAGTTGATATCAAAGCTAGCGCTCCTAATATTTGTTTTAACCACCTAGAAGTGATCCTCATTTTGTTAACTTGTTATTTACTTTGCATACATTGTTATCACTCATGGATTATCTTGCACCACCCATGTTTGATGTTTCTAATATTGACATGTGAAAATTTAAGATGAGTGCTTACCTTAAAACCCTAGGATTGCATGTTTATCTTTCCATTACCAAGAAATTATATATTGGTAATGACAAGTATTTAGAGACTAATACACAAGCATTGCATGCACTTAGGTAAATACTTAGCAAAGATCATTTATCTATGGTTTCTCATTGTGATTCCGCTTTTGTAGTGTGAAACATATTGATCTCTCACAAGGAACAAGCTTCACATGATGTTGAGAAAGAATCTATTGGAGATGAGCTCGAGCAAACGTGCTACATAGTCAAAGGGAATGACTCCCTTGAAGTAAATTCAGACACTTATCTTGATGATTGTGCTAGCTTTTCCAATGATGATAATGTTATGGATGCACATGTTTTAAATGAAGAGCTTTTCATATTTTGTGAAAACTTATTAGAAAAATATAAATTGTTGAAGAAAATGAGTTTAAAAATGAAGAAAAAAAATGAGTTTTTGACTTCTAGATTAGATTGTGTTTGAAAGAAAAAGAGGAGATTTCAAATAAAAATGATCTTTTATCTTCAAAACTTGATTTGATTTTGAAAGAGAAAGTTAAGATTTCACGTGAAAGAGATTTTTTGAAATCTCAACTTGATCTTATTTTAAAAGAAAATGAGATTTTGAAAAATAAAAGTGATTTTGATGTTGTTTTGAAGAAAAATGATGTTTTGTCTTCTAAACTGGATTTTGTTTTAAAAGAAAATGAGTCTTTGAAAAACAAGATTGTTTTGATTTCTAAAGAATTGAAATGTATTTTCTTTAGAAAAAGATTCTTTGAAAAATGATTTTGCTTCTCATTCTTATCATGCTTCTATTGCTTCATCTTCTTGTGATAAGAATTTGGTTTCTATTGATTGCTCCACTACTTCTTTTATTTATAATAATATATGTATTTTGAAGAAAAATATTGATTGCTTGGGCTCCACTTTGAGCCAATGTACCATAAACCACACGAGGTTCGAATCCATGTGTCGCAAGAAACATGCTCCATATTTGCACGCACACCATTCACGTCATACACATGCTTTTCATGTTCATACACATGACACCATGTATGCTAGCGTGTACACTTATACACATTGCGACTGCAAAGGCCATCTTGCAAAGTTTTGATTTGATAGGTTAAATGTTTCAAATTTTGCAAGTAAACATGTTTGGTTAGGACAGCCACTAACCCACATGACCCAAGAAAGTTTGGGTACCAAAAATTACTCCTATTTTCTTTGATGTAGGTGTGGGCTCTCACAAAATGTGAGAGACTTGGTGCCTTGATGGTGCATGCGATTGAGCTTGATGGACACTACATTTGATGCATCGCTATCAAGGAAGTTTTGTGAGAGGACCACCATGTTTTTGGAGATATAGAGACTAGTTCGTCAGTTTGGTAACTATCTCTATTCTTCATATCATGTTTATATGCTTGTTTGGTTGAATGTTTTTAGTATACATTAGTTTTCATGCTCATTATGTTAAATGCAATATTTATTAGACTTGTGATATACATATAAGTGTTTGAGATACACTCATGTTTATATAGATTCATATTTATATGTTCTCACCATAGTTCAGCTATTGTGTATGTCTTAGTATTAATAATACTTGCATTTATGCTAATGATCATTTATCATGTTTTTATGTTCTGAATGCATATCATACTTTGATTACTTGGCTAGATACAGTTTTTATTAAAACTTGTGTTTATGCTTGTACAATTAGCAAGCTACACTTGATTCCTATGTTTAGATGATTCATTGTTCACGTATACTCATTAGTATGCTTGTGTGACTTAGTTTTGATGATTCTTCCATTTATACTTGCACTCGTTTATTTATTTTTTCATCACTTATGTACATGTTTTCATGAAAATATTTTTAGCTTCATGTATATGTAAATTTTGGTCAAAACTACTTATATACATGTTGTATCCTTGAATCACTTGCATTATATGCCTTGTACTCTTTTGTGAACTTAATTCATATTTAGATAAATATGTATGCTTTAGTTTTGACAAAACATACATATACCTTGAAGATTGTTTAGTTTTTGATGAAAATTGAATTTTTTTTTCATGATTTATGGTTTCATATTTATGAGATAGAAATTTTATTTGTTTTGATTGAGCTTAATTGTCTTATCTCAATGATTATGTTTCTTACATGATTCTTGTACACTCGATATATGTTTTGTTTACTCATAATTTTGATTCATGAGCCTGTATGTGCTTCATAGATTATTGAGTGTCAATTATTGTGTATTTAGCATATCTTTATGGGATATATATTTGTTTTGTTCCTTACTTGAAGGATTTCGTACTAGTTTTCAAAATTACTTTAAAACTAGTTCTTTATTCTTCAATTAGTAAAGTTTTCAACTTATACTATATTGTTTTCAAATCATTATTTTTGAAAACTTCTACCTTTCAAGGGCGGTTGGTTGGACGACCATGCCTTGTATGCTCTTTAATGACTATCTTTTTAAACATGTGCATGATAGGGTAGATAATTTGAGTTATACATGATTCTTAATGATATTTTCATTTTGTATACTTATGTTTTCTTATATATGTATGCATTATATTTCAATTGCTCTGATCATACATACATGTATATGATTTCTTGTGCTAGATTAAAAATATCTACACATATATGTTATATAGCACAAAATTATTTTATACTAAGTGTAATACCCCGTTTCCAGATTACGTACTTAGTTGCGTATTCAGCTTTTCGATCGTATTTTTCGATTTACTTCCTGTATTTGACCGATTTCACTTTCAAATATCATTTTCCAATATACTAGATTTTCTAGGATTTTCTGGATTTTTCCTGAATTAAAATGAATTTCTTCAAAACCGGTGTCGACCAGTGTCGCTGATCGATTCCTGGAATTTTAATTCTCAAACAGTTAGGAATTTCTAGATGGTCCTTTAGACTTTATTTCTTAGAATCATATTCCCTACTTAAATACTTTTTCTGAGAATTTTATAAATTTATGAAAACTCCAACGGAGTCGGTAGATAACTGATTCCGGGATTTTTAGTTTTAAAACTATAAAGTATTTCTTAAAAAGGATTTCACTATTAGTCTTCATATATTATTCTTGATTTTTGGTAAAATTTTCAGATCATTCCGAGATATTTGAATTTCGGACTTTTTTCAAATAATTGCAAAATCCCACTCAATTTCCACCTCATTTCCCACTCACTTTCCCACCTAACCCCACTCATTCTCTCTCTCTCCCACAGCCGGCCAAGTGGCTAGGTGAGGGACACCTCACTCCCCTCCCTTTTTGCAAGAAAACCCCTCTCTTCCACCTAAATTCCACCCCCTTTACAAAATCCCAAACATATAAAAGCTTTCCCCTTTGCATTCTACTCTTTTCTTCTCCACTTCAACAAAAGAGAAACCTTCACCAAAGTCTCTCCTCCTTCCTCAAACTGAACCCTAGCTCCAAGAACACCCCAAGCTCTTCACCTCCAGCTCAAGCTACTACTTTGGAGCTTGGATCGTAGCTCTCTTCGTCGTCAAGGATCAATTAGGAGCTAACCGTCAACCACACTCTTTCCGGACTCGTAGAGCTTCGATCAAACGGTTCCAAGTGAGTATTTCACTCACCAAGACTTGAATTAGCCCTAGAACACTTGTATCTACACCTCTTGTACACCTAGGTCACCAAAAACCATGAATTGAACCATCAAACACAATTTCCAGAAAATCTGTTCTGTCACTGTTTTTCCCACGATTAGTCGACTTACCCTAGGAGCTAGTCGACTAGAACACTTAGCTGAAACTTAGCTTTTCTGGAAAACACAGTATTAGTCGACTTACCCCAAATATCAGTCGACTAATCTTTTCTGGACATAAATCTCAACTCTCTGGAAATCCCTATTAGTCGACTCCTGAATCCTCCTAGTCGACTAATCCTCCCTGGACCAGAAATCCAACTTTCTGTATCAACAGACTTAGTCGACTTAAATATCTGTTAGTCGACTGGAGACCCCTATTAGTCGACTAACCCTTACCCCTAGTCGACTAATTCTGACTGTGTGTCATAGTTAATTTCTGTTCTGAATTTGGTTCTTATATTTGTTACTTGTGTATTATATCTTGCTTGTTCATGCTTCAATACTGGCTCTACATGACCTAATACTGGATGGATGTATCTCTTGTTATCTCATGACTTATTATTGCATATACTCGTTTCATGACATGTTAAATAGTAAACATCACCACTTATCATGCCATCTCTTAAAACTAAGCATGATACACTTGACTTTTACATAAAAAGCACCAACTTACATATGGGTCGGGGGAAACATGCGGATATCGATACGTGTTCGTGTTTACAGTGGTATTAGGTATATTGTACAATCATATTCCGGTCTAACCTGAGAGCCTCCAGGGGACCGAGGGGAGTGCTTGCTCCCTATTCCTGAATACTGTCATGACAAAGGGCATACATAAGACCCTCCTGAATAGCCTAGCAGCTGGCTTCCGTCACCAAGCAACGGAACAATCCTGGACCGTTATCCCGGGCATGTACGGGGTCCACTGTAAACATAGTTCGTCGATAACCCCGCTGTTTCCAATAACAACCTTGTATTACTAGGATATGGATCTATGTGCGCTGGGACGCTGGGTCACATAGCTAGATATCACAGTAAAGCAAGTAATAATAATAATAGACTAGAGCTATGCATTCATTCCTTTCTGACTTCAGTTCTATATGCTTTCCTTACCCGTTGGTTTATATTCATTATACTGTTCCAGTTTTCCTTATTCTTGTATCCTAGCCATTTGGCCATATATATTGTTTATCGTTATATGTCTTGATCCCTTGGATTTGCATATTCAGATTCCGAGGCTTGGGTCGAAGTGGAGCCATCCACCGAAGATCAGGCTTTCTTTAGTGAGCAGGCAGATTAGTTCCGGTCCTCGTGCCAGACTTACCTATTGACTCACGAGATCTTCTTTCCACTTGTGAGCTTTTTGTATACATATTTGTATATACCCCTTTTGGACTTGGTTATGATGTAATGCACATGTATCGTGTAATACTTTATAATATCTTGTGATGACTTTGTATGTGTGTATCTTGAGTTGGCATATATATGGATATCACGCCTTATCGTGTACTCTGATCCTTATTGTACTTTTATGCTTAGCGTATATACGTGGGGGCACCTTTTGACCAACGTATATACGTCGCAGTGACGTCCCCGTATCCGTGGAATCGGGGCGTTACACTAAGCTTGATTTATTTTTAAATGTTAATTAATATCTTTTACAAGCTTATGCATTGTTTTTATTGGTATTTCAAAAAGGGAGAGAAAAACTCTTGATTTTATCTTCAATTGGTATCTTACTCCCACTCTTTTTGAGAAAAATATTTTGTTTTAGAAAATGTTTATATTTTCCTTATTGGTATCAATTGTTTACAATTGGTATCTATATTGCCAAATAGTTTAGAATTTAAAAAGATTGATTTCATGAATTATTTATTTTCAATTCGTAATCATGTAGTTTTCAATTGATATATTTTTTGGTATCAAAATGTTTTCATTTTAAATTGGTGTATTTTTAATTGATATATGTTACCAATTGATTTTTTTGCCCCTTTGCTGATGATTGACAAAAAGGGGGAGAATGATTTAGTTTATATATGCATATTTTTAGTTTTATGCATATATTTTTGTTTTGTTTTGATATCTAATTTTTGATATCATATTTTGATATATTTGTATCTAGCTAGCGATTGTATTGATATACTTTTTATTTAGTATCTAATTAACAATTACAATGAATATATATTTTTTAACATTTGACATCTAGAGCTTATATTGCATATTCACTTGGTATCAAGAGTTTGTCATGAATATATATCCTTTGTATACATTTGGTATCTAGACCTAATATTGTATATCCACATGATTGTTATGTTTGGTATCATCATGCGCTTACATTGAATATTTATTTATTTATTTGTTATGCATGAGTTAAAGGGGAGCTTTTATAAAGCTTACCATTAATCCATGCATATATAATCTCATAAGTTTTGTCATCATCAAAAAGGGGGAGATTGTTGGCCCGAAGGCCTTTCAGATGATGACTAACTTATGAAGTTATGTTACTAATGATCTTGTATTTATTAAGTTTCAGATATAGTCAAGATCATTATTAGTGTTTAGCTTCAACAAAGGAGTCAAAGTCAAGATTCGAAGCTATTACGTGTGTTGCTTCAAGAGCTCGCGCTTCAAGATCGCATCAAGTACTCGAGATAGAGTCAAGCTCTTAGGATCGCATTTTGGATCAAGTCTACTTGGACAAGAAGACTTGAATTTAAGTTTGTTCGTTTAGATGTTTGTTTAGATCTTGTGTAAGGATATAATAGTTTTGAGTTGCTCAAGTATATATACGCACACAAGTAAATAGTTTTAGTTCTCAGTTTAACCATTTTAGTTTCAAAAGATTATGTTTACATGATTTTTATCTCAATATAATAAGTTTTATAGTTTGCAATATGTGTTGGATTCTATCCACACACATATGAGCTTCATATGTTTATAGAAACTTATTTCTATACATTTTGGCTTTTGAATTTTTAAGAATACATATTTCGATTTCATGAGTAGATTTCATCAAAACAAGTTTACATGGTTTATGTGTGTATTGAATTCTATCCATATATATGTTTCTTTATATTGTTTAGATAACTTATTTTGATGAGTTTATATCATGTGTTTAAGTTTTGTTTTTATCAAAACTTATTTTGAAACTTATTGTAAAAAAAAAGCATATTTCATTTACTATATGTATTGGATCATTCCATACACACTATACTTCAAATGTATTTCAATATCTTGTTTTTGTATCTATACAAGTTTTAGATAAATCAGATTTCCATTTCAAGGTTTTATATTTGAAAAATATAGTTTTTAGTTTAAACTTTAATTTCTATATCTCAAAAATAGTTCACATTTTTGTAATATGTGTTGATTTTTAATTACATATATTTGGACTTCAATTTATTTACATGAACTTATTTTTACGAAATTTATAAAGATTTATAGAATTTTTATAAGTTTTGAAGTTAGTTTTTAACCCTTAAAAATCTGGTGTTTGGGCTGCTTATGGCCGACCACAGATCGATCGAAGCATGGCTTGGTCGACCGGGCGGTCGACCGACGCAATATGCCCAGAGCCTTGGCTCGATCGACAGACCGGTCAACCGTAGTAAGGAGGGGTCGATTGACCGGTCGACCGACAGGCTCACCCAACTTTCGAGTAGGGGCCGGTCGACCGAACGGTTGACCGACAAAGAGTTGAACTCTCTGTGGGTTTGGGTGCGGTCAACTGAGCAGTCAGAAATCTGACCGTTGGTCGGTCGACTGGGTGGTCGACCGACAGGCCAGTATAGCCTGGTTCTGAGCTCCAACGGCTAATTTTCTAAACCCCTATAAATTGGGTTCTCTTGGCCAGTTTTTCATAAGATTTTACAAGAGAAATTTTATCAGTTTTCTAGTGCCTTCATGCCTATCTTTTAAAGAGTTTTAAAACAAATTTTTGAGCTTCAAATACATATCTTTATTTAGTTTCAAAGTTTTGAAAAATCAAAGAAAATCAAATTTTGGGATTCTAGTTTCTTGTCCTAAATTTCTATATCATTTCTAGAGTTTTCTCAAGTATTTTCTCTTTGTGTTTCTTTTCCAAAAATTTTGTGCACTCACATACTTGAGCTTTTTCATTGCAAGTCTATCATTTAAGATCTTGTATTGTGAGAGGTGTTTTTATTTGTGATTTATGTGATCATCAAGTATTGTTTGTGATTTTTGTGAACACTAAGTTATATTTCTTTTTTTTACTTTGTGCTTAGCTTTGTGCCTACCTCTTGTGCAGAGGTGTGAGAGTTGGAGTACACAACTCCTCATTTTGTAAGTTGTAATTTCTCGGTGGAGGTCCTTTTATGAAAGGTCCTGGTAGACGTAGTGAAAATCCTTCTGTGTGAAGGCGGAGACATATAGCAGTGGCTCGAACTTCAAAACATATTCTTGTGTTTGCGTTTGGATCTCTCTATCTCTCAACTCTACTTTTTTTATATCTTGCATTACTATTCTTGCTCATTTTTATACATGCTTGATATCTTTTGTGTACTCACACTTGTATTGAAGTAAGAGAGCTATTGGAGCACCTCAGCTCATAATTTAGAGGAATCGTGAGGAAAAATTTCAGAACCCTTCACAGGAAATTCAAACTCACTTTTGATTATACATTGTGTGTTACTGTAAAAATTTTAATTTCGCATTATTTTTTATTAGATTAGCACTACACCTATTCACCCCCCTCCAAGAGTATTTTTAACAAATGTCAGGATACTCTCGCCCTGCATATGTGCATCATCTTAACGTCCCCATATCCGCAAGATCAGAGCGTTACAAATTGGTGTTAGAGCCTAAGTTTACACCAATTGTAGGTAATCACCTATATCAAAAGTCGAGCTTTTACCTACAACCTTATTCAGATTAAAACTTATATATATCTAAATTTGAGATTTCTAGCTACAAATACAATAATATAATTTTTTTGAAAATCCATCCCTTGTCAGCCAAAATATTGTGATTTCCATGTTGCCTTCCTCATCATCCTTTTAATTCCAATCCACTCGTGATACTAGCACATCAGAAGCATTGTTGACCCATAACATTCAAGTTCCAACATCAGTAAAATATATAACACAAAAAATAAAATTTGTAAGAGCCCACAGGATCACACCCGTTCATGTTATGCCTCAAAAGAACCACCAACAAGAAAACAGGAATCTATGAAGCACAAGTTTTCAGTCAAATATCTCCGATTCAGCAAGAACTAACTCATTAAAGCAGCTCTAAATCAATTTGGATCCTGTCACCGCATTCATTACGCTTAAATCTCAGTATATGATATTTTCAATACATGCACATCACAGTATATACATAACTCCAAGCATGAATGATTAAATGATTGTCCAACAAGACTAGATTCAATACGGTTTACAATCAAGAGTTGCTCTCACACAACAAAACGATCAGTGAACACAAAATCACGATGCGCATCAGCGTGTTCAGATAATAGAACATTGTTCTGAGAATATCAACAAGTAATTGGCCATCGGTCTGGTGGTATATTTAGCCACCACAGCAGGACCCACATGCAGGAAGTGAACCTGAAATGCAGAAATTATCATCACATTATGACCTGAAAAAAAATACAGAACAGAAAATGAAGATGAAACGTCTAAATCTTACTATGGTCGTTTGATCTGAGATCCGCCATAGTTCGTGGCCCACGAGGGCCACCTCCTCCTGGACCCCCACCACCAGGCCCACCATCCCATTTCTTCCCAGAGCCAGACCTTTTCTTGTACTCATTCGTTCTGTCCATCTGCGAGGATGACAACAAAGAAGCACGACCGGGGCTCAGATAAAATTAGGAATGTTGATGTTGGCAAGCACTGTCAATCCAATCTTAAGTTTGAAAAGCATACCGAGAACATTGTAACAAAGAAGACAGTAATCAAGTTCACAATAGCCTTAAAGAAGTCAGATATAGTACTAAGCCTCCATATTGACCGCTTTGATTTCACCACCCCTGCAGCAGATGCATCAAGAATAAGATGGATCTCCAAGAAGCAGGAATATTTTTGCATATAAAAATATGCATGTTTGCATCTGTTGGCACTGGCTAATTAAGATGCGAGTATACTCGTGCAAACTCAACCCCACATTCATAGTGAAAATAATGCAGAATGGACGACTTATGTTTTCAGATATAGCAAAGCATCCTCCACTCATGAGCTTGTGCACATACCATTGCATTTGCATGGAGAAACAGAGAGACAAAAGAATCTAGAACACTGAAAATTTCCAGTAAACAGATATGTGCAAACCTTCAAACTTTGAAGCTGCATCTGTTCTAGTTATTTCAACACAAAGATCATTTGCACATATACAATTCTGGCAACTGGAGAATAAAAAAGCTAATCGTATCAGTTATAACCACATATTTAGGCATTTCTAAAGGTAAACCAGCTAGGATCACTTCAGGGGAATATCCATGTACAAGAAAGTTTGTAGGTAGAAATACCGTGATTTATTAATGATTGGCTGATTAATTCTCGTGAAAGAAGCATCTTCCTAAAGAGACTTCTTCAAAGGGTATGATTGAAGATGCTAAACAATGACAATAGATTAACTGGTCCAATAGGAGGGATAAATGTTAAACTTGGTCATGCAAACAGATACGTGCGAACCTTTGCATTCTAGAGGTCTCCAAACTTCAAACTGGATCATGGGAGAAGTCTGATAAATTCTGGGCAGAGATGACAAAAGGCTGGCACACAAGGTCCAGAGCAAGAAGATCAAGAACTAGTTAATGAGCCGGTACAACAATTTCAGATGTGGGTTTAGTTGATTATCCCTATGTCTCCTGTTATGAAAGCACCAATGTGTTTAGTGGTTTCTGTCTAGAGCAGCGTACAAAACCATCAGCTTCCCTGCCATCCATCAACCGGTACTAAATAAATCTAAACAATCCATTTAAAAAAAAGTCTTCTTTGAAAAGAATTGTATTCCCGATTCTTTTCCCTGTTCCCAATTACTTTTTCCTCTCTCTATCTCTCCCTCTCTCTCAACATTCTGAGAATACTTTTTCTACTCTATGGGGAGAGCCTGCGCTTTTGCCTAAAAAGTGTATTAGACAGTGTGCCACCCAGGGCCCGACCAGGAAATAAATAGAGATGACTCCCCTATGTCATACACTACACTATGTCGAGAGCTGTGTGAACCCCCTAATGCATAGATAAAGAATTTCTCAAATGTTTTTAAGCAACCTCAAAAACTTCTACCACCTACAAATCCCAGTCCATAGAAAAACTTCCTCTGCTTGTCAACACCGCTTCTCATAGACGATTCTGTTGCCCTCATATCCTTCTATAGGGCCCACATGCCACATTTGTTGACATACAGTCTTCTTTACAACTCACATGGCGAGCAAAGTCGTTTGAAACCTCTAGTCCCAGCATGGAATCCAGTCCCACAATGCCCTTTTGGATGCCTTCAACTGCCCTGATCAAGCCAATGCCGCCTCTTATTTCTGCAACAATTTTCTTCTCCTAGTATCAATCTAGCTGTCGACTTCTTGATACATTCAGAAATGCTGAGCTTGTGCTGAATCAAATTACTACCAGGTACCGCATGGTGGCCAGATTGCCTAAAAATTGGGGTATTGATTAGTACCATCAGCTTGTTCAATGAAAGGTGCAAGTGAAATATAGAACCCAATGTAAAAATGATTGCTGGACTGTTGATGAAATGGGAGTAGGGATAATGGGATGTGATATGAGAGGGGCTGTGGAGAGATCCTGAGTTTGGCACGTGTCACAATGTATACCGCTTTTGTGAATCTGGGAAGTTTGAAGAGGTGGAGATCTCAAGTTGGATGGCGACGAATGAATATCAACCAGATTCGTAAGTTAAGTTTAAATAAATATCATATCCCAATTGACAAGCACTAGGCACGCGTGCAATTTATACTACTTACTAAAAGAACTAACATAGCCAGCGGTAGTGGTGCAGTTTGGAACCTTACACTCTGTTCCAATCAACACGAGAAGAGATCCATCCTAACAGGATAATTTACCTAGAATCAACACATTCAACAACAAACCCAATCCATCCTGACTCAATTTAGTTCAGGTCAATTTTTTGCACAGTAACATCAATAACATGCAACAAATAGCAGTCCAACCCTTCACCATGGTCCATAAAGTTTCCTTATCCCATTTTTGATGGTTAAATATAGATGGGGTTATCCTACTTCAGAGATTTCAGCATTATGATTCAGCATTAAGTGTAACAAACAAGAATTATAGGCTAATAGCTCATATAAAATTTTAAATCTCAATCATGGTTCAGTATAAAAGATTTGATGAGAGAAGAGAGTCAAATTTAGTTTCAGGCAATGTGAACCATAAACACTTCTGTCATGAAGCTATATTGTACAAGTGTCCTGTCTGTCATAGAAACTTCTTTGACGCTCAGATAACATTCAAACACTTATAATGTCCCGAGCTGCAAAATAAATTTAAATTTTGTAACTTCTTGGATACTCTTTGGACATAATTTGACACATTTTCTATGCTTGTCAAACAATTTTCATACTAATAAGATTACAAATTTGTGTAGTCTTGATATAGGATGTGAGATACCTGAAGCTATCTAGAGAAAGTGAAGAGCACAGTCATATAAGTGCATTACAGGCTATGTTTTAGCACATCTGAATAATATTTCTTATCCTATTTATTAACACGTGCTTTGCATGCACTCTTATCTTTATGTATGTACTTTCTTCTCCACTGTTTTAAATATCGGTCAATATACCAGTATATCGGTCGAGATACTAGTATTTTATTCAAACTAATACGATAAGTGCATAATTTTACCGGATATTATTTTGAACTGATATGAGCTGATATATCGCCACATGGCCGATATATCGACCGATATCCGAGATGAAAATATCCGATATACCACCATGCGACGCATTTGAGTAGCTTCTACAAGCACATTTGAGGAGCTTCTACAAAAGGTAAATATCCTCTATGAGTCTATGACCTTAAACTTGCTTTAAGTAGTTCCTATGATTTATGTAGGCAATCACATGTATATTCTTCATCCGGTATGATGTCCGATTTGACGTCCGATAGTTAGTATCATATCACGATATATCACCAGGTATCCGGTATATAATTTTGCCGACTCATTTATCACCAATATCCGATATTAAAACACTGCTCTTCTCATTTAGCAAGCACAAAGGTGGGACATGCCCACGAACTCTATATACTACATGCAAGCATGCACACACGCTCCCCACATATTTTAATCTACAACCATGGGGATGAACAAGGATCAAAATTGATGGAACAAGGATCAAAACAGGTGCAAAGTGCACTCATGGATTCTTTGAGGCAGGGAAATACAGATTATGAAAGGCTTTGAACTTAACAGCTTTAAAACTTGACAGAACTGCACAGATGCTGGTATACGTATTGTAATCCAACATATGTTTCAAAAAGAATATTATTTCGTGAACCACAAAGGAACAGGCTAGCATTGGAGATACTGTTGTTTCTTTTCCAGAATTTCCTATCTCAGCGCAAATAGAACTGAAAAATATTGAAAATTGTATCACTGATATTTAAAGTTTGTTGAAAATCCTAAAGATGTTATTGGACTAGAAAGAAGGAAACCTGCCTACAAGAAAACATGGGATATTCGACTTGATTTAGGTGCAAGATTTAGAGGAATGTAATGGTATCAGCTGGAGAATTTTTTTCCCTTCCTTTCTCTGGGATTAACAATAAATGAGGTCTTAAAGAAGGTTTTGTCCTTTTTGCATTCACCTGTTGTGGCTGAATGGCCTTTACCTATACATTACAAGCAATTTACATGAACCAATAAAAGAAAATACCTGACCATTTCAAGCAATTTACATGAACCAATAAAAGAAAATACCTGACATCCATTACACATGGGTCAAGGCCAGCCCATACAGGATGATAGTGGCTAGGCCAGCCCGGCCATCTAAGGGAAAAATGTTCTTTTCCCTGTAAGCAAAAATCACTAACGAGCAACAAAAACACTAATGATTATACCTTAAAAGCAACTCATCTACAACAATAAGGGATACGTAATAAAGGGATAAGAGTCAAGGAACAGGCTCATAATTTTGTCGGATCACATTTGTTGCAAGCTAAAGCCTGTTATGTAGAGATTTTCTTGAAGAAGGTGCCTCAAAAGGCAAAGTTAATAAGTGAAAAAATGAAGGCTGCATGGATGTCTAATAGTCTGATAGAGAAGATAAGTTATAAGAAAGGACAGACATGTTACTGTTGACAGATTTGGGTTGGAGAGTGTGTTTACTGATGGCATTAGCTGAGGGTGTAAGTTGTTGTAGATTCCTATTCATATTGAGTGTTGTCCAGGGTTTACAATCACAGGTAGGAGGTCAATTGTTAGGCTCTACAACTTGAAAAGAGGGTACTAAAGTACTTGAATGAGTAAGATACTTTAGGAAACTTTCATGCTGAAGATCCATAAGTTTAAAGGATTATCCTATAGGGTATACAACAAAAAAACATTACTATGCTTCAAAAATGCATCAACCCAATCTGTAACAAACTTCTTTTTTTGCACATAAATGATCAATCCTAGGGAACTTTGATGTATGTAGTCTATTTTCTAAAGTCCTAAATTGTTTATGAAAAGAAAATAATAAACAAGTAGCGGTAGGAGATGCTTTTCAAGGGGGGGAAATTACGATTGAATAAGTTTTGAATGCATCAAAGAATAACCACAGAAATATACATGAAAATAGATGAGATTTCTTTCAATTAACAAAATGCAGAGCATAACAGAGTTGATCTAGATGCATGCAGTTCATGAGTTGCACTCCAGGAACTCCACTGGATACAGCAAAAGGTATAGCGTCGGACACTTAGTCAAGCAACACATAAGCCTACATGCGAAGTATAATCTTTCAACTGTTTTAAAAAAAAAAAAATTTAACGGCTTAAGATTATTATAAAACCAACAAAAAAACTTTAGTAAATCTACTAAAATAATAGCAACTAAGGATCCACTGCTAATCAAAGGAAAGAATAACACTGAAAGACTTTAAAAGGTTCAAATAATAAAATAATAATAGCAACAGCAGTAGTGCTACCGTAGGAATAGTAGTAGGCAGAGTAGTAGTAGGAGTGACAGTAGCAGTAGTAATAATAGCAGAAGCATGAATGGCAAGAGCAGCATAGTAGTACGGAAGGAGCAGCAGCTGCAGTAGCAATCAAAGAATGCATAAAACACAATTATTTAAAAAGACGACAGCTCCTTCTTCTATTAATGTAAAAGGGGGAAAAGCTGTAAAAAAAAAAAAA